>WBNH01002598.1:285500-320500 GCA_013401255.1 Urocolius indicus | reverse complement strand
GAGAGGTGGCTCTTTTGACATGTTGTTATAGTGATGGAAGGAGCATGGATACACATTCCTCCGCCCTGCGTGTGAGACATATGGGAGCCAGATTGTACCTGTCACAAGTTGCCAACCTGAATTTGTGGGGTATAAGGGGACACATTCCCAAGGGAATTTCCACTTGACGTTCTTGATTGCTTTGGCTAATACTTGCTTTGTGACCTTTCCATTAGCAGATACGGTGTACGGCATTTGATGCTGCTCTGGGAATGGGTATGTCCGGCTCACATTGACACAGCTATGGGTTTGGTGGTGGAGGTGTATAGGCAGCCCAATGTTCTGAACCTGTTACACGGGAAAATTTGACTCTCCAACTCAACAGTAGACATTTAGCATCATTACAGGAGGCGTTTTCCACCTAAAGCAGATGTTGGGACCACTCAGCCTTGGAGCATTGGCAGGCAGGGTGCAGAGCAGAGATGGTTCAGATATCCTCAGTTATGCCATCTTGATCTTTTGCTGCATTGCATTCCCAATACATGTATTGGGAAGTACATCTGCTAGGATGTGTATCTGCCAGGTCATGCAATTCTAGCCTGACTGCCTCAGGAGAGCAGGACAAACCCTTCCCACTGACCCCTTTTTAAGGAACTCTTGTTGTATGAGTGTATGCTTGTTGTGCAAACTGTTAAGTCTGTCTGCTCCTGAAAAGGCTTTCATTTGAAAATTGATTTTGATTTTATTGGAATAATCAGTATTATTTTAGAAAATCAATATATCATCAACCTGAAGCAATTTGCAGGGTTTTTCAATTTACTGAATTCTTTTATTAAAAGAAATCTTTAGGTTTTGTTCCCGATTAATAGAAGTGTTTTTAACTGTCAAAGTGGCCAAAAAGCTGAAGCCCTATCCATGGAAAGGGAAAGTCAAATACTTGGCTGAAGATGGGGCATTTTACCCCGTGCATAGGTGCAATCTCCCATCTCCCTGTGGTGAGTGAGAGGGGAGCCCGGGCCCTATGTCCACCCCTTGCAGATGTTCTCCCAACCACAAGGTAACAACCTTGTGTAGCTGACATTTATGATCGGGTTCTTTGTGAGGGTCTGAAGAGAGACCTCATCTTGCCTCCGTCCCTGCCTGGCAGTGTGCTACTGGTAGTCCTTCCCAAAATGCTGACCCTGTCTGGGATTGAACTTGGGTCTTTAGGTTGTGGGTAATGAGCTAAAGAAAGCAGAAAGTTTTATTTCTTGTGAATACAAACTTTTTGTTCTCAATTTTACTTTTTTCTGGATGATAGAGGAAAGAAAATTCATCTTGCTGTTTGAACTTGCTGCTCCTGTAACTGTAAAGGCAGAATGATTTTTCTGAGCTACTGCCAAGTGTACTGATTGGAAAGACCTCTGTTGATCGCTTGGGCCAGGTTTTGAGGGGAAAACCTTGGCCTTGGAAGAAAGGCACCTCAAAGCAGGGAAGCTGCTGAAATCCAGACTCACCAGACTAGTGTTAAACATTGCTTCTAGTGCTGATCAGCACAGGAGAAACCCTGCACTACTCCGGGCTGGACTTTGTGTCCTCCACTGTGCTGCTGAGCTGCGATACTGCTGAGCTGGGGGAGAAAAATTCAAGCTTTCCAAATTGCCCGTCATTCACTTTGTGGCCATGGCATTCTGGTGTGCAGGAAGGACACCCAGGACCTTCAGTATCTGTAAGTGCAGAAGAAGAGGAGCTGTGAAAGATGATGCTGTAATCTAGGCACTTGATAAGCCAAAAAGCTACCCCCAGGAGAGGATTCTTATGGAAAAACTTTCCTCTTGGACAGATAGCACGAGCTCCACTGTGCTTTCTGCATGTAGCTACTCTGTGGTGTTCATCAAGTCTTGACCTGTATCAGCAGACTAGCCTTGAAAAGACCTGTGGTGTAGAACTTGGAGAGACCAGCTTGGGTCTGAGCGTCACAAAATGTTTGAAAAATAAAAAACCAGGAGGTGGGAGGGTGACAAAAACCCACCCTGGATCAAAAAGCTCCACTTGTATGTTTTGGTTTGTGAAGAGGCAGCAGAGGAAGGGAGTAGGCGAATGTGAATGAAGCTTTACCAAACCAGCCCCCACATGCATATTTCATACTATCATTTATCAAAGTTTTATGAGCATCTGGTCTTGGCCCCAAAATCTTTTCAATTGAGGGATTTCTTTTTTTTTTTTTTTTTTTTTAATCTATCTGGGTTTGACTACAAGCAAAATCTGCTATAATCCACCCCACCCCCACCCCATCGATTTTACCCAGGCTGGCTTTGCCCAGGCATACCTGCACAGAACTGGGCTCCAGCCTGACTCCGTGTGCGGCATGTTAACCACATATAACATGGAGTGCCTGTTCACATATTGTATTTCCCAAGGGAGAATTTATTCAGGAGTGTCTCTGTTACTTAAAAACACTTTCTCGTCCTTTCAAAGCTAGAGCAAGTGGTGTGAGGCCCAGCAGCACTGAAGAGGCTGGGGAGGGATAGGGCATGGAGAGATGGGAATGGGTAAAAAGAGCCAGTTTTGTGTTATTTTTCTTCAAAACTGAGCCTGGGAATGAAAGCGAGGACGTTGGGCAGGTTTAAGTTATGCAGCTCTCTGTTTTGTTGCCATATGTTGCAGGAAGAAATCCTAGAGTTTGGGGTTTTGGTGTTTTTTTTTCCTCTTCCTACCACTGAGCAATCCCTGAAGACTTCCCTCAGCTCTCCAACCTCATCTCATCAACATTCATACACATACTGCCACTTTCATTCACGCATATCTAAAGGAAAAACAGATATGTTTCACATTTCACAACAAGCTTCTTTGTTTTTTAATCACAGACTGGCTTAAAAATATCAGGTACTTGAGCATCAGTTCCCATCTTCCTGTGATTTAATGGTCCCTCCTGAGCAAATACCAGAGAGCCTGCAGCAGACTTCATATGAGTATTTGCATGAACTTCTGGACACAAGCTGATATCAGTTGTTGAGGAAGGTATTTTTATTTGTTGACAGCAGATTTCTTTCTTAGGCGTGTGAAGAAGCCCCAGATTTGTTTGACTTCAGTGCAGTGATAATTTTTGTCCATCCAGAAAAATCCTCCCTCCTGGGACACAATCCGCAGCAGAGTTCAGTATTATTTTCCTCATGGGTAATTTCGAATAGTGTCTGAAGGTGGATTTTTTTGGGTGGAAGGGGGGAGAGGGGAAGGGTGAATAGGTTAATTTTCTGTTGGTATTTTTGAAATCTTCTTTCAGCTCCCATGTTGT
Organism: Urocolius indicus; assembly: GCA_013401255.1. NCBI lineage: Eukaryota > Metazoa > Chordata > Aves > Coliiformes > Coliidae > Urocolius > Urocolius indicus. The sequence goes on along the minus strand of WBNH01002598.1, from coordinate 317,247 downwards.
ATTCAACCTTTAATTTCAAGATGCATTTGTAAAAATTTGACAGGACTGCAAACCCCTGAGATTTTGAAGCTATCAAGAAGTTTGTAGGAAGGCTTTTTGGCGCAGGGCTGAGGAAGCCAGGCATGCTGAGATGTTACACGCAGACAGGGCTCACACGTGAGCTTATTTGTCAGGTGGGTTTGCTCAATTTAGGGAGACTTTATTCATAAGTCTAGACAGCTTAACATTGAGTGACCATCTTATTTCACATTAATGCAGCTTCCAAGCCATTTGCATTTTTAGCACTTTACTTAGACTCCCAGGCCTGATAGATTCAGGAAGTGATGAGTACCTTATTTAAAATCTGTGAATAGCAGCAACATTTTACAATGGTGGGTCAATAGTAAGCCTAATATTGGAGCCTTTACCTTTGAGCCTGGGACTTCGGGCTGCGTTTGGTTTCTCCATTCTCTGTGGTTTTACAAAACTTTGAGAGAAGCTCAGATTTTGGGTTATTTTTCGGTTTTGATCTTTTAGCATGTTTAACAGCCCTGACCCTTCCGCACATATAAATGGAGGTGACCTGAGTGGAGAGGGTGAAGCTCTTAGATGTGCTCCCAGACTTGTGCCGTAGTAGTTCTGGGACCGTGGGCAGATCAAGAGGGAGTATTGCTGGTGTTTTTCCAGGAATATCTCTCTGGGCATCCCAGCCCTGTGCTGCTCATGGCTGTCAGCCAAGGGCATTGAAAACCACTGTTAACTCCCACCTGATTTCAAATAGACTGCTAAATGCTTGGCCTTTCTTAAAATCCTGCTATAACACCAAGAACTTGAGGCTATTTTAGAAACCTTAGGCTTGTTTAGAAATCCTAAGAGAACAGCTGAGTTTCCCAAGAGAAGGGGCCTTACATTGAAGGGAGGAAGCCCACTTGATTGGCTGTATTATATGTTATTTAACGTATTAAGTATGCTGTTTACGTGTTGTACTGAAATGTGGCTTATGCTGCCTTCTGACTTGCCCTGTGTGCTGAGGAGGTAACGGTGTTTTGGTATCACACCTCACCCTGTGCATTATGTGGCAGCCTCTCTCCTTCAGAAAAGATGACAGATCCCTGAAACTTCATCACTAAAATACATGGAGAATGAAGAGGAGGGAAGAAACAAAAGAATTTCCAGCTAAAAATATCAGACATCAAATGTTCAGGTTGGCCAACAAGGAGATAAAAAAGTATTTAAAGTATTTTCCAAGTATAATTGTTCCTGTATTTAGTCTGGGCTCTACTGAACAAAAGTTAAAACAAGTAAAGTAGATAAGCATGAAAGGCTGTATCCAGCTAGAAATATTTAGAGTTTCTGCACTGAATGAACTGTGCATTGTTTTGGTTTTTTTTTACTGGCTCCAGCCCTTTTGTCTGAACATTTATATGTTTCTTGTGCCTAGTAACTGCAGTCAAACTACTCTGTGATTCTGTGAGTGCAAACAGAATAGAAAAAAGCAAAGCTAGGAGAAGCTGGCATTCAAAATCTGTCCCCTAATCCAACCAATATGTTCTGTGGGATAGATCTTGTTGTCTTCAGGAACGTTATAAAAATGAGTGAGCTGATAATGTGGTTGTTCAGAAGGTATTGTTTTTTTCATGTTAAAAAAAAAAAAAAAAACCACTTAGAAAAACTGTGCAAGGACTAGAAGCGTAGTTGAACAAAAATATGAATGGCCATCTCACAGAAAATGTCCAACTTCAGATTTTCCTTTCATCCACACTCAGCACTTTTTGTTCCAGAAGAAATAGGCAGGTTTGAATTTACTAATGGAAGAAAAAAAAAACATTTCATGCTGGCATTTTGATATTCCAGCTGATTGATCCTAATCAGTCTCGGATGGACAGAGTTGTGCATTTGTAGACTGAAACAGAGAAGACAGCTTGCAACAAGCCAAACCAAACCCTGACATAGGAAAGGCACTGGAAATGCTGAACTGTTCTGGGTCATTCTGACCATCTGCATATTTCTGATGAAGTTTGGACAGACTCAGAAGAAAATAACTCATTTTGTTTTCCTGGTAGAAGTGTGGATATTCCCAGAAAAATCAATACTTTCTCTTGGTTAATTTAGGTTTTACAGAAGCAATTTTTGGTGGTGGAAAATTGATGTTGTTGAAAATTCCCGAGCAAGTTGCATGATAATGCATGCGGTGTTTTTTTTTTTTTTTTAAATGGCCTTGTGGTAATCTCTTGCAGAAAAGTAAGGATAAACTCTCCTACTCCCTGTAAGGAAGGGGTAATGCTGTCCTAAAAAGTCTGGGCAGCACTAGGAGGACAAGGTCTCATTTAGTTTTCCTGTCAAAAAATTATTCTTCCTGTTTTATAGCTTGATTGCAACTCAGAGAACAGAAAGGTGAAGGTAAGCCTTTGATTCAGGCTCTTAAAGGCAAATATCCTTGATGATTTCATCTCTGTTAAGTCCTACAGAAACCTTTCATGATCTCTTGGTTAGGAAGGCAAAGTGCTGTCTTTAGGTTTTCACCTGATCTCCTTGCACCCGCCTGTAAGGACCATAGGACTCGGGTTTTCTGCACAAAGGACTATAGGGACGTGTCTGTGAGAGGTGGAAAGATGCGGCGAGTTTGCTGAATGTGTTTGACAGGCTTTTAGGTCTGAGGTCGAAACGGAGGCCATAGACAGCACCCCGTGGCCTTCTTGGAATCAGACAGGCTGGAGATGTCCACATTGCAACAGAGAACCAAGATGGTTTTTAAATGTTTTTCTCAGTAAAAGTGTAACCAGTCCCACAATACTTACTGCCAAATTAAAAGAGTAGCTCTCTGTGGCATCAGGAAGAAAATATTCTTTAAAGTTCTTTAGTAAATTTTAGGTTTAGGAATGTAATTACTCAAGTCAAAATCATCTGCTCAAGTGAGTAATTCTTCATTGGATAGTGGTTTGACTTCAATCTGTTCTTTTTCCATTTCTGTTGTGCAACCTTCCTGTAATTCCTAATTTGCTTTTCTAGACATTTTGTTTTGTTGCTTAGAACAAACAAGGAACAAGTGAAAACCCAAATGTGTTTTTGGTGCTTTCAGTGTGTGTTGGTGAATAGCCAGCGCAGGGAGGAAAGGGAGACTGAGTTGACTGCTGATGTCACTGGGTGTGTTGTCTTAAAAGTTGCTGTTTGTGTCAGTAGGCCTGAGGAGCATGGGCATGGGATACTCTGGTAATTGCACCGAGTCACTGTGGCTAAGTGCACCTGCCAAATAGCCTCACTGAGATATCTGAGCAGCATTAAATGAACTTGCTTGGCTCCTGGAACAGTACTGGGAATGTCAGCTCTGCTCATGCTTGATTTCCCTCTATTGCTGTACGGTATCACCCACTATATGGGAGATTAGAGATGAGATAGTATAAGGTGAAAGCAACTCTTACTATGATTGTTATGAACTTATCAAATACAAGGCACCTTTAGGCTAACTGTGAATATTGCACATGGAATTACCTGTCCTTTAATAAGTTCAGTGTTACATGTGGTCTAAAAAATGTCCTTTGTTATCCATGAGAATCTCCTGGCTGAGGTCACTGCAAACATCCTGTAAGTTCTGACATCCAAATTTAGGTCTGTGCTCTCATGTTCGATACAAAAATCAAAGGTGTAGTAGGAGGATGATTATTTCCCATGGCTGAAGAGCAAAGTGAATGCATTAGCTTAATAATATTGGTTATAAGATCCAGAGATAAGACAAATGGGTGGGGAGCAACAGTTCTCATCTAAGCCCTAATGGGGACTGTGGGAAAACTTCAGTGAGCAAACCCCAAACCAGGTGAAAGTCATTACAGCTGAAAACCATTATACATCCCAACTTGGGCCAAGTTGATGGAGGTTTTGCAAACCTTTTGATGAACATAGGCTGTGTTTTACGTGAGCCTGCATGAGTTAATCTGGTGGAAGTGCTCTTGTTTGGGCTGAGCTATGCTGTCTGTTTGAACTCAAAAGTAGATGTGACATTTAGGAAGTGAGAGATACAGAGAGTATAAGGTGATCCCTGTAGAGCTCCGTAAAACCAGGAGATCACCTTATTCTCCCTGTATCATGGTTTTGTTGACCTGACATACTTCATGGCTATGTTTAGAAGGGCTCAGCCAATTCTCATTTGCACCATTTCTCACAAATTCTCGTTTACACAAAATGTCCATCAAATTGTTGGAGGGCAGATCTGTGTTAAATATCCAGATTATCAGTGGAATGAAATCAAGACAGAACAAATTTTCTAGGTTATCTTACAACTTCTTTAGTGTAGGAAGAGTGTTTCTACTGATTCAAACCTAGCTGAAACAGCTTTGTTCATGGTAATAATATTCCTTAACTCTTCTTAAGAGAAGAGTTAAATGTTGTGGTACAGTCTCTGTACTAATGCTAGGCACAATGAGCACATATCCCATGGCACTGCTTTTTCCTCTTTAGTGGCATCTGTACCAAGGTGCCTTTTCAGATGCACCTTTTCCTTGCAGTCCATTTTTTCCACGTAGATGCTGCTGCAGAAATAAAGAGTTAGCAAGTAATATATATTACCCCTGGAGCTTGCGTTGCCTTTATTATCTGGGCATGTGTTACTACATGCCTTATGCCTGCTGAGGTTGGCTGCTAAGGAGGTGGTCTTTTGCTCTGCCATCTGCAAGGAGAAAAGGCAGCTTGTAACAGGTTGTCTGGTGGAGCAGGAAAGCTCTGACCTGTCTACTTATTGTTTTCAAGGAAATAATAAAGAAATAAGTCTAGAAAATGGACTTGGACCATGCTGTGTAAAAGGTGCTGTTGTAGCTGTATCACTTGGTGTTTGTGTGGAGATATTGCTGATTTTAGACACAGAGTCTTTCTTCAGGACTATGGGACATAATAGATTGGAGGACACAGTGAGAGCACCTCAAATAAAACGTTTTGTGACAATAGGCAGACATGGGTGTCGAGAGTTGTTAGACAAGCAGCAATACTGGAAGCCACAGGTTCCTGCAGTACATGCCGTGTGGTGTCACAGCAAACCTCTATCATTTACTGAAAAGTATCATGTAAGAGAATACATGGTTAAAACCACATAAAAAGATAACTGAAATCTTGAGTCAGAATTATGTTGAAATATTCAGTCAGACTCTCAGCTGGTTTTATTTAAGGGAATTGCTGCTAAAGCCTGAGGAGCTCTGCCAGGTGATGCTGGCAGTGTGTGCATGTGGCCACTTGCACTCAGAATATTCAGTTGGCTTTTCTGCATTTAAAAAAAAAATAAAAATATTTTCTGATTTCAGAAGAGTGTGTCCTGTGAATGAAATGCTTCACTTCAGGTTGATATGTTGTGACTTAAGAAAATTTGAAATACCTGTTATGGATTGGCTCTCACTTAGTGAGGACTGTGTTTGTCAGGTGATGATTGAAGTTGCAAATCAGTTTTCTCCAAGCTGGAATTTCCAATGGGGAGGCAGAAAGCTGAAAAAAACATCAGTTTTAAGAATAAAATAAAATGAAACAAGCAGTAATAAAAAAAAGTACTTGACAGGCAAATTTGGTGTTACACGTTCTGCATTTCTTTTCAGTCTTTCAAACTTCCTGAACACTATAATTTGTTTCCAGTGTTAGCATCACTATCATCAAAGATGTTGGACTCTATTAGCTCAGCTGTCTAAGGGATGTCTTTTTTAAAAAGGAAGAGAGTAGGGGAGAAAAAAAACCCACAACACCAGCAAGAAGTTCAGCCACTTGAATTTGAGCATAATCACTTTCCTTAACACATGTCTCTCATTTGCAATCAAGGCAAAGACAGCAGGAGAAATAGCAGCCAACTGCTTGCTTGCCCCAAGCTGGGCAGAGTTTGTGCATTAGTTGTGGTTTCACTGAGGTCACTCTTTCAAGGCAGGAATGCTGCTTGGAATGACTTGTGGCACAGCATGGACTGAGATTTGGGTTAAACAAAACCTGTCATTTTATGTAACAGTTCAAAAATTTGTCTCAGTGTATGTTTCTATCTACCCATTATTTTTCCTAGGGCAGGGATGTAGGGGTCCCTCTCTCCAGCTTTGTCTCTAATAGTAGCTTCTTCAGTCTAGAACAGAGCATATGTAGGTTGATGGGTGTGGAGAATAACATGTGATCACCAGTTAGCTGAAAGAGAAGGTGTAGGGCTTCTTGGTTGAGCTTTGACAATGAAACAGAAGAGATAAAAGTTAAGCCTTACCTTTAGTATGACCTCCTTACCTCAGCATGCCATTTACTTCTCAGACAGTGATGTTGGTGCTTCTCTTCTGTTTTTGCATCTTAATTATGATAGCATGAGTGACCAATAGTGGGCATTGCACATGTCCTGCTCCTCATCTGGCAGGTCCCAGCTGTGGCCAGGGCTGGAGGATGCCCTCTAGGCTCTGGAGTTTTTACTGCTTCTCATTACTAGGGATCAACAAATAATTGTTCATCATGTTATGGTGTTGCTTTGCCTCTTTTCTGTTTGCAGTTACCATTAGGTTACAAGCATTCTCAGATGAGTTATTTATCTGAAATGACTTATCAGTTAATTCTGTTGCTGAATTAATAAGTACTTCAGTTTTGCATATGTATTCAAAGCAAAATGCAGGTTATCTTCAAAGCGGGCTGGAGCATGTGTGATTTTCTTGTTGGGTTGGAGGAGTATAACTCATTCAAACAGGTTCCCATGGCCAATACTGAAGCTAAAGCATGGAGTAATAACTTTTACTTGAAATATACTCTTTTTGCCATCATTCCTGATCGTACATTCTTGCGTTGGAATATTCAGGGAGAATAAGCAACAACAGTGACACAAAAATGGCCAAAACATGTGTGTGAAAATGTCAATGCAAGTTCCTAGGAGAGATGGGCAGGGTTTCACCAACTTTGCCTCTGTCTGTTGTTAGTATTTGTACCAGTGTTTTTTGCAGAGCATGTGACAATGTAAGAAATGTTAGGATTTAAACTTTTTCCAGGGTTTTTGAAACATTTTGAAGTGTTCTATGATCCTGAGGTGTACTAGAATGGGTGTGGGCAGTAGGTTGAGAGAGATTCTCCTTCTCCTCTACTCTGCCCTCATAAGACCACATCTGGAATAGTGTCCAGTTCTGGACCTCTCAGTTCCAGAAGGACAGGGATCTGCTGGAGAGAGTTCAGCGCAGGGCCACAAAGATGATGGAGTGAAGCATCTCCTTTATGATAAAAGGTTGAGGGAGCTCTTCAGTTTGGAGGAAACTGAGGGATGACCTCATTGACGTTTACAAATACATAAAGGATGTGTGCCAGGAGGATGGAGCCAGGCTGTTCTCAGTGATGTCCAAAGATAGGAAAAGGGGCAATGGGTAAAAGCTAGAACAGAAGAAGTTCTAAAGAAACATAAGGAAAACATAAAGTGGCTCTACCCTCATCATCCTTGGAGAATGTTTTTCTGATGCGCTTGGAAACTTTCTCTCCACTGCTCTTAACATTTGCAATGACTTTTCCCTTTCCATGGCGGATAGAAATTGTGTTTTCAAATACAGCAAGGCAGCTCACCAGAGACCAAGTGTCTGGAGAAAGAGGCTCTGAAGGGAGCTCTGTTTTCTGCCCATCTTGGGGCATACAGGAACACTGGCCTTCACGGCTCAATGGCTTGAGGACTCGTTTGAGGAGAGGGTGACCCATATTCTGATTCTCTCTGCATGACTCAAATTAGGGTTATTTTTCCCAAGAACCCTTTCAGAGAAATATACCACCTGGAGAACCTCTGCCAAATATCTTAATGGTGCTTGAGGCTTGGGCTAGTTAGTGGCATCAAGTGAAACAAAAGCACCTCCCTGACAATACGCAGAGCCGTTCCCATTGTGAGTGAAAATCATTTTCAAACATGAAAATACACCAGCTGGGTCAAGTAATGCTTATGAAAAATTCTCCAGCGTTACTTTGATATGCTCGCTGAAGAAACTTTAATTTAATGGGACTCGGTTGAAAAGAACCAATCAAGGAACAGTGGAAAAGCTGAATGCCCGACATAAATACCTGCAGTTCAAACCAAACAATGCCATTGTTGGGTGGTAATCAGGAGAGGCCTTTCAAACAATGCCCGGCGGTGTTTCCCGCCAGCCGGTGCAGGTAGCACGCTCGCAGATGACTAATGCCTCCCATGTATCTGGGTACATAAATTACTGTTTACTAATCTTGCGCTCTCTTAGTCATCCTCAAAAGACTCCTCAAAGCAGCAAGCTGATGCTGGGGCCTTTTACAATCAGTAAATGTTCTGTTTGTGATACAAGTCGCCGAATGCGGAATTCAACTTTGCTGTAGCAGTGGTTCGCTTGAATGATCTTGACCTGATCTTGAAGAGTTTGAAAGGCTAATCCATTCATTCCTATTCCAGACATACACAGATTAGGCTTCTGTTGAAACAACTTGCACTTTTGAAAATAGCAACAAAACTGCAATCGGCTTTGCATGTGTCTTAAGTTTCCAGCCTGGCAAATGATACTGGCCTTTGTGCTCTTCTTTTGCTGTTTTCCCTGAGGAACGTAGCTGTTCTGGTCAGCCACGATGCACTCTGGTAAATTCAGTAGCTGGAGTTTTCGGGTATGGGTTCTTCTTGATCTCTGATACGGTTTCACTGTAGAGTTTCGGTGCAGAGTGACCTGATGAGTTGTCTCGTGTGGACTTGAAGTGCAGTTTGTCTTGCTTCAACACTTCCTTTCTTCTGCAGATTTTGAAACAAGTCTTGCAAAAAAAAAACCAAAAAAAACACAACTGGTAGCTTTGAAGCAGTTGTTTCTCAGTTCTCCTTTCACATCTCAGGTGATAACAGAAATGTTTCACAGCCAGATCATGTGCTGGTGCAAGTGGAGCTATGCTGGGGTGTGTGAGCTGGGGCTACTGATCTCAGGTACATCCACAAATGTCTGTGCAGATACACCCGCTGTCCACACACGTACGTGTCTGTGTATCTGTACCCAGCTCTGGGAGCCTATACTTGGCTGATGAGTTCTGGTTAGGGGATTGTTAATTTTCATGTCAGTGAATGCATCTCGTGCTGCTGAGCTGAAAGTAATGGTGTGTTGAGGAGCTGTGCACAGCCTACACATGTAGGCATCCTTTTTCTTACTCCTGTTACCAACCATGAAGGTCAGAGTTTAGATAAGGTGGTGTCTGAACTTGACTTAGACTTGGAAAGCTGAAAATACAGTTGTCCCAAGAAAGTAGATCTGAATGGGAAGGCCTGGTTAGTGTCTGTCCAGGAGCTGTCAGTCCCCTGCACCTGCTGGTGTATGCACACTTGCATTCATTCATGTACACGTAGAGCCATTGTACATGCCCATTACATGCACATATGTATGTGCACGTTCATCTATTGCCAATCATACATTGCTGCAAGAAAATGGATGTTACAAGGGAGAATTCAGCAGGTTTTAGCCATATGCATGCGTACTTTAGCAGGGGTAGCTTTCCTCAGTGGGGCTTCACCAGAGTTCGTATTCTCCATTAGCACTGAAGGATGCTTCCTTGTTCCTGGCTGACAGGATGCAGTTGGGTGGCTGTGCAGCCCTCTCCTGCTCCTTCTCCTGCTGTTGCAGGCTTGTGTACACTCATGAAGTGCTGCCCATGCTGCTTTTGGCCTGCAGTGTCCTCCACCTAAGTCAGTTTGCAGCTTGATTACTGCTGCATGAATCAATAAGGCACAGTTTGGCATGTCCCTCTCTCTGTATATCATGAGTCTGCACAGTGCCCTTTTGTAATTAAAAAACTGGACAGTTTCCTTGTGCCTATTAATATGATGCTGCCATAAATCTGTCTGGTGACCCCTAGCTTGTCCAACTCTACCTCACAAACAGCTTTGGCTTTATTTGGGACTTGGTAGTTGTATGCAGCAAAATATTTTCCCAGGCACACAGGGAAGACTTGGCTTCTTTTTTCCACTGTGAGAGAAAAGGGGAGCTCTTTAGGAGATACGGGCTTCCCTTCACTATGTGTGGGGCTTGACAAGTGAGGATGCCTCGTGTAGTCAATAGACCCGATAGGCCACTGGAAACATATTTTGGCCCTGAACTGGAAGGTTCTAGTAAGCTTGCATGGACTATTGGCCAACTCCCTTTGAAAAAGGTGAATGTAAGTGCCTGCATCTAAATTGCTGACAAAAGTGCTTTTAGAGGTATTTCTGCTGTTGCAGCAGCCATGAAAACACACCTTGCCAAGTAGAGCTCGTCTATGGTGGCTGATGGCACAGGCTTGACCTATGTGGATGCCCTGCCCAGACTGGGACATCTTACAGCTGCAAGGTGGGAGACTTCTCCGCAGAACTGGAGATCAAATGGCATTGAGAGCCTGCTGAAGGCGAGCCCCAGAAGGGTAATTACTTATTGCATATTTACAACCCGCCCGGCAAGGGCTTGCTGGGCAGACTGCCTATGCCTGCTGCATAACCAATGCGAGCGGCCGCCCAACGCCTTCCCCCGCCAGCCACCGAGCTCCCCGAGACATTAGAACCATACATCTCGACTTAAGAATATAGTGGCACATATAGCTCCTCTCCTTCACGTGGGCTGCGTTACACTGACAAAGAGAAAAGGCTTTCCGTATTGTCTCTGCCAGGCTGACCTTTAGAGTGTTTACTTTTCAATCAGCCTTAAGAAGACGAGCTTGAACTCCCTGGCGTGAGCAAGTTCAGCGCAGGAGCGCTCTCGCCCAAACATTTGCCAAGATAACGCCGAAGTGACAAATAAACACGAGTTGTTTTTACAGGTGTAAAATCAACAGATCAAATGCTGACCCCAGCTGTGGTCGTGAAGCCGGCCTGTGTTCTGTTTGAAGAATACCACTGCATCATTTACACTTGCAAACCCTTTGTAATCTTAATCTCTTTGTTGCTTTTATGTTATACTGGCCCCCCAAGGTTAAAGAAAGAGATTTAGACCTTAAACACAAATCCAGCCTTCAAGCTCTGGAATTATCTTTGCCTTTAAATGCAACTGATCAATGCCCATTTCTTTTGAAAATAAAACCCTTTTGAACCTTGAAAGCCTTCCACTGTTGAGCTATGTCTAAGTGCCACATGGGGAAATGGGCAGAAAAAAGCCCATTTTTCCCTTAGTGCTTGCATTAGAGGTCCTAAAGTTCAGTCCAACGCAATCAATTTAATTGGCGCTAGCTCTAGTGACAAATTATACTGGTTTACACTCAAGTGTAGCACAGATTCCTCAAACGCTGGGAAAGAAGGGAGATACACTTCTTGGTCTCTACTTAAAGAGGGCAACAGTATTGGAAAAGGAGCACATTTAATTTATCACTGTCAGAGCAGGTGCAAAGTTTAATTCTAACTAAAAGCATTAAACAATTAACCCAGACAGTCAGGCCCTTCTGAAAACGCTCAGTTGCAGGGAACACATGGACCAGATTACCAATGGAAAAAGTCATGGCTCTTCTTTTATTTAAATGAATATCTTCTACCACTTAAAAAAAAAAAAAGGGAGAAGATGGGAAGAAAAAGGCAAAGAACTTTATAGCCCTCTGGTAACTACTGAATAAAATCCAGGATAGGAAATGTACCAGACTGGCAGCAAATAGCTGTCTTTTAAATAACTCATTGATCTTTGATACTCTTTGAATTAGGGAATCTATACTTTATAACCTGCTGATACCAGCTCTCTGTAACACACATGCACGTGTTTTCCAAGTGGCTGGTGGCTATTTTCTTCTGCAAGGTGACAGCAGTTTAGGCTGGATTTTGGTTTTTCGACATGTTTATGAAACGCAAGAATTCTGCAAATTGGGCACAGAAACGTTTGCAACTTGAGGTTTTGATTTCAAGGAGGAAATTCCCCCAGATCAGGGTCCCATTAAAGAAAGCCAGTCAATCTATCATTTAATCCTTGCTTCGTTAGCCAAGTGAAGTCCCACAGCTATAGCAATCACTGATGATTGCTTGAATTTAAACAATGCACGTAAAAATAGTGTGCATGAGAGTTAGAGTGTTGTGGTACGAGTGGTGCAGAATTTGGGGCTAAAAGCCATATTCTAGAGGACAGCTACAGAGTAACTCTCAGATGGCAAGGCTGAATTAGTTTTGAATCTATGGGTTATGCATTTATAATAAAATCCATCTTACTGTGATTTAAAGGCAGAAACCCTCAAATAATAATCAGGTCTCCTGTCCAAAAGAAGCTCACACGTATTGTGAAGAAGCAAATGCTACTGAGGAGTTAATGAGGGAAGAATCTGAATCCTCCCATGGCATCTCCAGGCATCCTTGTCTTACAGAAGTGGGAAGAAATTCCTGTTATTTCCAGTGTTTTGTGTTGGTCTAAATTTGAATAGCCAAGGCAATTTAGAAGTCTGTCCTTTCTACCTGAGTCTTTACAAAATGTGTGTCTGTGGAGGATAAATCGTTTCATTATACTCCATTATTTTGTGGATAACGTGCTGGCGATATCAAAACAATGAGAATAATAATATTGTTCCCACTCCAGTACCAACAGCAGATTCCCTTCTGCCCACTGTCATTTCAGCATCATTACCATGTCTCATTGCTTAGACCTCAGGTAGCCAATTTTGAAGCAATTCATCCTTGTAAGAAAAGCCAAATGCCCACATAAGGTGTTCAGGCTGCATTTTTCAAACTCCCAGATACAAATCCATGCAGACTGAAGGGTTTGGCTCCTTACTAGATTGTGTAACTAGAGACAATGTGCATGAAATTTATTAGTAATACAGATTCTTTTTTTTCTCAGATTTGAGACCTGCCAAACACACTATTGAGCAAAGGCTTATTTTCAGACTTGAAAGAACAGTTCAAACAACTTGCAATTAGGTGGGATCTTTGCTTACATAGCTGTGAATGGGAATTTAATTCTGCAATTTATAGAGAATTTATCCCCAGAGACCTGCAGCAGCACAGAAATGAGATGTATGTGATTTTGGTGGACTTTGTGGTTCCTGCCATGTGTCTGCATCCATCCCTTGGTGGTCTGGGCTCAACAGAAATCACTTAGAGGATCCTTGGGATCCTGTCTCAAAAAGCAGTACCAGCATTTGAGTTTACATGTCTTTCTCCACAGGAAGATATGTCATGCCTCATAAAGGAGTGTTTCACTCTCTCCAGTATACAATGTCTGTGCCTGTCAGAGAAGGCTCTGCACATGTATAACGTGGATCTCTGAGAAGATCTAGCAGTGGCTGCAGGAAAGGCACAGTTCAGGGCATCCCACGTCAAGGCTCTGAGATGTGTCAGCAGCTTCGCTGATCTTACTCTGAGTGTTGAGGAGACCTCATGAAATGCTTTTTTATGAACATGTTTTCTTGGAAAAGGTGGCTAGAAATCTTTAGGGCACTGTATATCCATTTATTTCCATTTGAATTCATGTGGGGGTTGGAAGCAGTGCCAGGCCTGCAGCTGCCATAGAATTGTGCCTTCAGATAGGAGGTCTGTGGGAAGGAGATCTTTGTGCTCTTCAAACTTGAGCTACCAAATTTGCTCACAGGACTTCACAATGTGAGACTCAAAGCCTCTCAGTGTCCAGGGAGGACTTCCCCATACCTGGGGTGCTGAAGTGGTGGGTGAGATATGAGACTGAGACCACTTCGGGCACCAGTATGTCCCAGCCTGGGAGCTGCTGAGTGTGCAGCAATGGCTTGGGGCTCTTGGGAGACAGAAGCAAAAGGAAATGCAAGGGCGTGTGGGCAACTTTGCCAAAATATTTTCATATCTCTTCCTTTCTTTCTCTCAGAGATTTTAAAATTGTTTTTATCCCTTAAAGTGTAAACCATTTATTACAAATACCAACATGAATTTCCTTGCAGCAGGATAAACACTCAGCTGTTCCACTTACTGGAGTGCTGTAACATAAACAAAAACAAACCCAATGATTCTTGCAGTGAATTCTTCCTCTGGTAGGGAGTAGTATTTCTGCGTTGTAATCAAGGCAGTGTTTACGCCTGCATCCGAACAGCGCAATCTGAATGACAGGATGCCACATGTACTTCTATACAGCTCAGAGATAAGGCGCTCGGAGGCAGAGCAAGGAATACAAATGATCTGCTCGATAACGGCACGAGCTTTCCTTTGTGTCTTGGGGTTGTAAAAGTCAAAGGCAAAATAAAAAAGCCCTGGCTGTGTCCTCATGTAAACCATGAGACTTTTGGTCTTGGCTGCTTCAGTCTCACCAAGGCCCAGGTTGAACCAGAATGAGTGTGGTGGTGCTTGCTTTCCCCCAAAAGTCAACAAAAACGCATCAGGATGTTACGTAGGTTATTTTGTATCAGCTTTGTGTGTTGGCCTTTCTAAGGGCTTATTTTCAAGGTTTTCCTTTCAGTCCTGAGCATGAGCAACTGTCACGCTTTCAAAACTTGAAACTGCTTCTAGTTATAGTACTCGAGGAGCTGTGACTTGTAAGAAAAGCACCACATTTCCAACTCTTAGATTCAAATCATGAGAACTGGTACAATCCCATTCCTCAAACTGATACTTACAGCTTCCTGCCTTTGCAACTACTTGCATCTGAAAATGGGATGGATTAGAGAGAGCTGCTAATCCAATTGCAAAGTCAAGATGCCAACAAGAAGTCTCTCCAGCTCCCATCAGTGTTCTGCTAGAACGTTGTGTGACATGGCCAAGAGCACCCATGCAGTGTGGTAGTTCTGCTGTCCCTCGCTTCAGTCATACAGGATCTGGATTTCTTCTGATTACAGCCTTGGAAGTTTTGTTATGTAGTATAACGTTAAAATATAAATGTGTAAAGCTCTTTGGTTTTTTTTTTTTCTTACTCTTTCAGTCATAATGTAACAGTAGTAGCCAACTAATTTGGCTGAGAACAAAAGTAACAGCACCATACCAGTAAAAATATTTCTATCTGTATGTTACTTTGTGACATAAAAATCTAGTTTATTTAACCAGGAGAAAACCCACACCTTAAGTTGTATCAAAATGAGAAGTTTTGATGTTGTCCCAGACAAGTATTTTGAGAAGGTCAAATCCAGTGTGTTATGTCGTCACTCTTGACGGTAGCATTGAGCAATGAACTCCACAGGCTTAATTGCATCTTGCTTTTTGTTGTATAGGTTGGGTTTATGTGTGTCGTTTTTCAGTTGGTTGAAGTGCCTGCTTGGCTTGGACTATGAGAATGATGAAACATGGGTGCAAACCCTCTGTGATGGTTTTTGTGTCTGCTTGGAGAGTGGTTTTGCATCCTCAGCTGGGGCTGATGCCCCTCAATCTTCGCCATGCTGGGCAGAGCTGAGCCTGTGCTTTGTCCAACGATTCATTTTGAGGCATTTTTCAAGGGATGTGGATTTTGGAGACATGGAGAATGTATACAAAAACCTAGTGCTTGTATTTCTCCCTTGTTTTGTTTGATTTTGCTTATCTAAGGCCTGATCTCCAGCCAGCTGGGGTCAACAAGAGGTTTTTTCACCACCTGCAGCGAATTCTGCATTGACATGGGGAAATGTTCATGTGCTCTTGGTGTTTGCTTCCAGAGGAAGAGCTCAGCAGCACACTTCAGAGGGGCACTGTTTTCAGGGTGTCGAGGGAGAAAGGATGGATGCAATTATGCAGCTAAAGGTGAAGGTGCAACAGAAAGAGGAACTTTTTAGTGAAATGGAGGCATCAGCTCAGGGTGTTCTGCTGAATAGGTGGTTTTACCTTAACAAGGTGAGTTCTGCACCTTGGTGAATAGGTTACATCCCAAAAACATAGTCCTCTTTGAGATCGTAAACACAGCAGGGGAAAGGCTGAGAATTTTTCTCTAAAATAATAATAATAAAAAAAAATATAGCTACGTTTATGAAGGGAGCAGCAAAGGATGAAGCAGTGTAACTGTGTGATGCCCATTCAGAGCACAAGTATTTATGAGAAAATATTTAAGCATGTCCTAAACTTGAGTGCATTTCAATTTCTGTGTAAAGCAAAGCAGTTGCTTCGGGCTTCCTTTAAAACTGTTGTTACCAGGAGGTGGGATCAGGTCCTGCTCTGTCCACTCCGTGACAGCAAAGCTATTTTCCTTACAGTATGCTATAGTGCAAGCCTACCCTGAGTTTACCCTCCCGGGGTTACGCTTTACAGAGAGCCAGGAAGGCAAAATTCATCCCCAACGTAAGCTTGCAATCCAAAAAAAGAGATGTTGCTCTCTGATGCCAAGCCTGCATGTGTCCCTGGCCTTTTGTTAAGTCTCTGTTTGGATTCTCTGAAGAACCAGGAGTGAAAAGGAAAAGCTCCTCATAACGGCAAGCGTGCTAATTCTGGTGAAGTGTGGAAGGGTTTTTGTTGATGCGCTCTTAAAAAGCATGATCTGTTTTCTGCTTCTAGTTAAAGAGGGTAGTGGCAGTCTTTAGTGGCTGTGTCAATGTAGCCCATGTTATTATGTACAGATGTGCCAGCTGCAAGTAGGCATTATCTCTTTGATAGTGCTAAGCACTTTACAGTGGGTCAGAGAAGTGCAGCTCTCAACCAATAGATCTAATTGCAGTCCTTTTATGTTCTCTATGATTGCAGGTTTCTCCAGCACTATAAACAAATAGTAATCAACTAAACCTGTTACCTCTGAGCAGCGATGTCACGATATGAAATATTAACTGTTCCAAATACAGTAATGATGGTTTAAAACTGTATTTGTTCTTGAAGGTAAAAAATAAGGAAAAAATTAGGAGCGCTAGCACTGGCAGCGTGAAGAGCCCTCTGGCTCTCTTTCATCTAATGAAAAATTGTGTCTGTATACGACATGTTTTATGTGGTCAAATACAGTGTAAATATTGTGTACATCTTTTGCTATAGCAACAACATATTAACAGTACCACAAATAATCTCTGCCTCTGAATCTACATTTTTATGACACTGTTATGCTAATACCAGACAAACTTATATTTTGCTGTGCATCTAATCCACTGCAAATTAATCCATTTGTATTCTTATAATCCAGCCAACTCTCTTCTCACCTCAAGAAATACCAGAGGTAGGCCCTGAACGTGTGACTGATGAGCTGAAGTAGAACAGAAAGTTGAGAAGAGTGTAGATTTGCTTGTTTTATTTTCCATCTCAGGAAAATATTGGTGGAATCTCTGAGTGTTTGACTTGTTGGGATTTTGGAGAGGGTGAAGAAGGGAGCAGCATTTTTAACTGCTTAAGCTGAGTTGTTTCTACTGTGTATTGTTGTTCTTGCAGTAAGCTGGACAATTTGTGAGTTTTGACCAAGTCTGATTGAGAAATGGACCCAGAGACCTGGTGCTGCACGTGCTTTTGAACTCTGTTGTCCTGCAAAGACTGGGCTTGTGCTTGCTCATGGTAGTTCCCCAGGGACTCAACCCTAAAGGATACCAGAGTTACTTTAATGTTTGTTTGTTGGTGTAGATGGATGAGTTTGAGGGTCTCTGCATGAGCATGATTGAACTTACTGGTGTGGTCAGAGATGGAGGTTGAAAGGGAGGGGGCACGTGAGATGCCTGGGACTTAGGCATCAGCTCTGAAGGAGCTCCTGGAAACAGCCTGAGCGTCCTGAACCATCAAAATGGGACTTTCCATGTGAATTGATCATGAAGGAGAGTTCTTGAAATTTTTCACGGTTTGGGATTTAATCAAGTCTGATCAATGCAGCTCTAGTGCAAGGTGAACTTGTTGATCACATCCACTGGAGGGTAAAAAACGCCACAGAAAAGCCAAGGCTGTGCTTGCAGCGCGCTTTTCCGCTTGCTCTCGCGCTGATGCAAAGAGAAGTAATTAGCTGTGTGCTGGGGCTCTTCATTGTTCCTCATTTAGAGGCATAAATAACCTAACCAACTTCTTTCCATCCCCACCTACATCTGTCCAGCTCCTGACGTGCCCCTCCTTTTGTCCTGGGGGCATCCTGGGCTTGACCCCTCTGGAGCCTGACCGGAGCGGGTCAGCATTAGGCAGGGCTTTGTGGCTTCCCTGTGCCCCCAGCTCCCCGCTCACCCAGGGAGCAAGAGATGGAGATTGGGAATTAAAATGTCTTTAAAAAGAAAATAAGCTTTTGTATCAGCCAGCTGGCGAAAGGATAAAGGACTGTGCTCACAAGATGCAATCAAAATTCAACAGTGTTTTATTAAACATGTAATATTATCAAACTAAACAAAAGAGCCCTCAATGGCTGGTAATACAATGCAACACTTTTTTCTTTCCCATAGTGTCATTCATACAAAAATGTCATTGAACATTGGGCTCCCAGTTATGAGCTGCACATGCAAATACCAGGACACATTGGGGGCTGCACCGTGTCCTGCAGGTAGATAGCACATCCTTCTATTTCTTTTCCAGATAACTCCTGCTAAAACACCTGGGAAATAAGTGGCTTACAGAATTATCCAGCCAAAAGGGCCAAGTTTAACTGTCTGTTAAGGACCTTGAGCTGTAAACAGTTTAGTATGGTTATTCCTCTGAGACTGCCCTGTTTGGAGGCTTCTGCCCTGATGCCTTCCCATGCGAGGGCTGCAAATCAGCAGCTGATTTTGCTCCCTTTCTTGGTTTTTGTATTTTGTTCTCCATTTGCTCTTTGAGCACCTGGTAAAAGTTGGCCAGTAACAGATAAAATGCTGTGAATCAAACTGGATTCGTGCATTGTTTAGATGTCTCTTCTCTGCTTTCTTTTTCAATTTTTTATCAGTGAAATGGCTTTGGGTTCATAGACCCAGAGCGCAAAGTCTTGGAGCTTGCATGGGGTCTGGATTTTTTGGCTCCAAAGCTTATATCTGACAGGTTTTGGAGGCTCAAATGAGGATGCTGGAGCCAGGCCCTGAGACTTGGTGGAGTCAGGCTGTGAGGATGTGAGATCATGGTCTGGTAGGGCCAGCACATCTGTCCCATGCTTTTCATCACCCCTTGAGTTAGGTGTGAAGGACAGTTTCAAGTGCAAGGCAATTGTGAATCAAGCCCTCCAATCAGTTCTAATTATCTCCAAAGAATGATCAACAATTAAATTGCATTATTAACTCTTGATCCCACTGGAAATATGTGCTATCTTTCTTTTAAGTACCTGAGGTATAGCTCTTCCCTTGACTATATTTACTCAGTGAATTTTGGTCCCATAAAAGACTGGCAACTGAACAGTCTTTCAATTAAAAAGAGAGGGGAAAAGTGTACTTGGCCTCCATCAGCTCAGCAAAGCAACTTGGTTTAAAGATGTTTATGAACAGCAGCCCACGAGCAACTCCGCTGCAAAATCTTTTCTTCCCTGAAGAACCCCAAAGGCAGAGCAACATGGAGGGAAAAAAAAAATAAAATCACTAAGAACACCTAACCTTGTAACATACAGTTTTTGCTAAAAATATATATTAATAATATATTATTGAGCGGGCACAGATGAAGAAGGCCAGGGAAAGCGTAAGCAATAAGAGTGTGAGCAAGGTCAGTGTTCCTTGCCCGAGGACAGCACAATCAATAAGATCTGGTCAATACCTGCTTTATTACTACACTATCACTCCGAGCAAAATCATTTTTAAATTAAGAATATATTTTGCAAAACTGAATTAACAATATTGAATATTTTGCTCTTTGATATGACTAGCTTTCAAAATCAAATTATTAAATATGGAAAAAAAGCATATTGGTTCAGTGAAGAGGGTGAGGGTTTTTTTTGTCCCTGGAAAGGAATTGGATGGTCTGTGATTCCCACTTGTGCCTGGGCATTACATTGCATCAGATCTTGCCCCCCCTCCCTCCCCCCACCAAGTGGCAAAATGCAAAGGTATTCGGTTTTGTTTCCAGAAGAATCCTTTTCACATTGGAGGTGAGATGCTGATTGAGGAAGGATGAGTGTGTGAAATGGATGCCAGTATACTTCTGCAGCAATTCAGATGCTTGTCTCTGATTTGGCCCATGGAGGATCCAGCCTGCCCTAAAAACAGCTGTTTTTCTAAGCCATCCCCACCTTTTCTCCTGCCCTCCCAGGTGCCCCAGCGATATGCTCTGTGCATACATTGATGGCTTGTTCCTCAGCGAGGCAATGTCAAAGGGCAAGCCAGGATCTGTCTGTGTCCCCTGGGACAGGTCTGCTTTGGCTCTGCTGGATTGTGCCAGGTCATCCTCGCCTTGTGCTCGAAAGTTGAGAGCCTGCAGTAACTCAAGCAAATCTTGTTTCATTGTGTTAAAATGATTACGTGGGTTTAAGATGGCCATTTATCATGCTAAATTTTGTTTCCTTGCGAGGGAAAGGAAGAGCAACTCTTTTGTTTAGCCTAATCAGTGTTTTGAAGGCTTAGCCTTAGTGACCTTGGTATGAGCTCTGCAAGGAGACTGTCGTCCTGAAATGGCCAGTCAGTCACATGGTGATGGTGTGAGAGGGAGGTCAGTGGGTGTTTGGAGCAAAGCAGCTGGCTGTAGACCTTCAGTTAGTACCATTTGGATTGGGAATCTTGACCTGGCCTCCAGATATGTGGCTCAAGCCTGGGAGGAGGATGTTGGTAAGGTAGAGGACTTTCTTTGTGCAGGAAAACACTGATGGTAGCCGATTGCCTGCTTTGGTTGACAAGAGTTGGGTCTTAGAGATGGTGCTCCTCTCCTACTGCCCTCCCCAGCTTGCTCCAGCACCTTGCTAGTGTCTGCTGCACACTCTCTTGTATAAGCTCAGTGCAAGAATGCACCGAAACAGGTCCTGATGACATTTTTATTGACAATATTGTGGAAGCCAACATATTAAGCAATTTAGAGGAAAATTTTTTTATCCGTTTCTTATGCAGCACTTTGCCTCCAGTGCACTCCCTTCAGAAAAATCCAAAACTTGAATCCAGGGTGATCTCTGACATCGCTGACCTCAGTGTTGTGCTGGGACAAAGTTCATGTGTTTACTGCTGGCTCTTTGCTGTTGTTGTGTGTGCTCCGGGGTTCCCCTGCGCATAGGCTATCGTTGGAGGGGATGGATGGCTCATCAAGCCCTCTATCCCTCTTGCTCTGGAAAATGAATGAGGCATCTTAGAAATATGACTTAACCTCACTAGGTATTTTTTAAGAGAGATATTGGAGTTGGAATGGAGAGTTGATGACAGATAAGGCAGAAGGACCTTGGGAACAGAGAGGGAGGAAGGAGGAGCGTTACATAAAAACAGTCAATGGCAAAATCCAAAAGGGGATTTTGGGGGGTGTGTTGGAGCAGGGACAGATAACCCCTTAGCTGAACCACTGCAGTGGGTTACTTGATGCTTCACATCCCTGCTGCCACTGTCACTGGCCTTGGCTGCTGTGTCCAGACCTAGTGCATGATCTGTACAGAAAAGCTCCTGCAGGCACTGGGAGGGTGGAGAGGGGAGAGCCCTAAGACTTTAAATAAACTCAATGCTAAGTCAAAACCCAAACAAAATGAGGCCGGGGCAGGAGAAGGAGATAAGTAAATAGTGTTGTTTGCCCTTACATATATATTATACCTGCAGTTAATGGCAATGGTGAGCTAGTTAGTGTGCAGCATGGAAAAAAAAACCTGATGGTAGCCCCTCATTGATATAGGATGATATAAGATGCAAGGCAGACAACTGACCTGAGGGGGAAGTTTCCATCTTACTCCGTTCTTTCTGTGGAGGCATCTGCACGTCTGGAAAAGATCTGGGTGAAAAACCAATGGGTCGTATAAAGAAACTGCTTTCCTCAGGCATCCTTTAACTTGCAGGGAGCGTGCGCTGCTGCGCTTGCTTGGCAGGACACCTGCAATCTTTAAGGCCCAATTAGTCTTTTCAGAAGTACAATGTTGGAGGGAGAGAAACTTGACCTTCCGGGGCCAGTAGAAAAAAAAAAAGCCCCTCTTCCCTTTCATTGCCTTTGGTTGCAGTTGTGAGGGAGGTCGCGCCTCCCCCTGTGGCGCAGGGCAGAGGGCTGTATCGATAGAGACAGCCCCGTTGTGTTTGCGAGTCAGCGCAGGTGCGAGCTGCCAACAAGCAGGTGTTTGTACAGAGGCGACCTCGAGCACGGGTTCCTGACCTGCCCTTTCCTCCTGACTCATCTTTCCTTGAAAAAGGGCTGGTTTTGGGTTGTGGCGTGTCTGTGAGCTTCTTCCACGTGTAAAAATAACAGTATTTAGAGGTCTCTGTTAAGGGCTTCTCTTCCAATATGCTTTTTGATAGTTTACCTGGGAGAGACGCAGCTAGGATGCTGCACAAGCTGCTTTAAAAAGCTGCTGCTGAGGTTTTGCATTCCTAAAGAGGGTTTGCTACTCTGTGTTTGGAAAAATCTATGGCCAGTGCAGGTTTTATCTGGGGAGGGGTCTGGGTCTGTTTGTGAATGGGCTGATATAAACCAATTTGTAACAGAAGGATATGCTGGGTGAGCTGCTGGGCTCTCTTAGGTGAGGCTGCTTGGGAAGCTTCAGCAAATCGGTTTTGTATTTTTATTAGTGTCAATAACTTTTTAATCATAGTAGGGAGTCAACAGTTGTTACTACATAAGTGTGCCCAGGCATACCTGTACGTGTGTGTATTGCTCAGATTTCCTGGGCTGTCAGTCTGCTCTGCTTTCTCACCTTAAGCCTCATCTGCAAGTTTACCTCCTGCTTAATTTTAGGTGTATGTGAATTAAGGTTTATGTTTATCCCAGGAATACAGATGGATATTTTATCAGAGAAGCCAACAGCAATGCTACCAGAATGGCTTTGTGCTCACGAAGCGTGTCATATGTCAGCTTCTGTGCTTTCATCCCATCTACCTGTCCCATTGTGCCCATTTTATATATGGGCAAACTGAGAAACAGGAGTCGGGAGGAGGGCGAGGGAGGGCACACGTGTTTTATCTGACTCCTCCTGCATCACATTGGTGCTGTCTCTCTGACTTTTAAGGAGTGTCAACTCCACCATGTGCCCTAAACACCAGTGGAAGGACCAAAACAAAGACAAAAACTGGGCAAAGAAATGCTGAGTTACAGAGAGGCTTCTGGTGAGTTACCGCAGCGTGAGCTCTCATGTTAATTAATGTCTTCATTAATGATCTAGAATAAGGAAAATAAAGATTATATGAAATGAGAAGGAGCTGCAAATATAGAATGATACAGGGGAGAATTGAAATGTGGGAAATGGGAGTAAATGACAATGAAAAACCAGCCATCAGAGCCTCCAGTGAAGCCTTGAGATTACCCTGAGGTGATGGGAGTTTGCAAAGATATGTGGCAGCTCAAAAAATACCCAAATGTGTTGGGGTTGTGTGTGGATGGTGTTGGGGGCTGAAGGGGCTTGTTGAATGAAGAGGTGGGAACAGGGTGATTGGGAAGTGCAAAAGGAGAAAACAAAGTGAAGGTAAATTAGAGAGAACTGGATAAAATGATGAAATACTGAGAAGAAGATTCTCTGGTGGTGGGATGTCTGAGGTTACTGAGTCACTGTCAGGATGAAACAGTGAAGCTCTGTTGCTTCATACACTCAGATTTGAAGCTTAGCAGTGATACTTTGATCACCTTGTTGGACTTGGTGTGTAGGCCCTAGGATTTCATCCATTTACCTTTGAATGGAACCCAATGACTTGTGTTTGACTGAACTATAAGTGAGGAACATTGAAAACTAGTGAGTGATGTACTGAGAAATGAATTGTAGAGCAACAACCCTATGCTGGCAAGGAGATGAGTTAAGTGATCTCTGGGGTCTTTTGAGACTCCCATCTTTGCAAGACAGAATGAAACGTGAAGGTGCACTAAACTCACATGGGACCAGCCCTCTGGCACCCATCAACTTCAAATGGGCCTGAAGACCAAGGCCTGCGTAGTGTGGAGCAATCACAGTTTATACTTTGCTCAGAGGGAGGCTTAAGCTCGGTATCTGTGTCTATCAGCCAGGCTGTAAACTTATCTGCTATAATACTATGTGTAAATGTCTACATCAGGCAGTGCCAGGAGAAAATGTCTTTGTATGTGCACACCTGAAGTGTGTATGCAAGTAAGGATGGTGTAAAGGACTGTAGAGGGAGTCTGGGGAAACTTGGGGCTTTGTGGTCATTCCTGTCAGTGCATAGAGAGACTTAGCTCCAGAATCCCATCGCTAAACAAGGGCACCTCTGCCTGAATTAATTGCAGCTTGTCTTTTTGTTTTGTTTATCTTTGAAGAGTTGCTTGGTGGATGATGCTGAGTTAGTGCATTACCTTCGCAGATAACGGCAGGGAAAGAGAAGGGATTAAGGGGCACAAACACCCCACAAGCCAAAATATTCTTAATAAACTTCAATCGAAGTGGATTAGGGAGGAGAATGGGTTTTGTACGTGTGTGAGCACACACACATGGATGTTCTGGGGACAAGAAAGGGTCAAGTCTGGACTCTGAAAAAGAGTTTTCCGCTGATTCCTAATGACTTAAGACAGATCTAAGCAACACCAGCTGGAACCAGACAACTTTGGCTCCAGAATTAGTGTAGATAATTTGTCAGAGCAGTGCTTGAATAATAAGACTATCGCTGCTTTATTATATCAGCCAGTGTCATAACCAGATAGAAAAGTTTAATATTAACAAGAGGAGCTGCCTTCAGTAAGTGTGTGTGTGTGTGTGAGAGAGCTCCTTCTCATTTTTAAAGCCTGTGTGTACTAAAATGTCAGTGTCTTGACCTCGGGGAAAGGAGTTTGTTAAAAAAAATACAAATACAAAGTAAATAGTCTCTCTGAAAGGTTTATTTAATCTGTTTCTCTTCCTGCCCTGATTTTTTCTTAATGTATTTAAAACTTAATATTTACTCTAGCAAAACAAAATCTATAAAATAGTTTTTGTAGACTCCTAAATAAGTAGTAGCAGCTCAGCCGGAGCCAGCCAGTAAGCGCTGCGAAATATGCATTGTAGAGACATTTGAAGTTGTCCCCAGTGGACAATTTGCACCGTTCAGTGTTAAAAGGCTCTATTTCAGTGCTGCAGAAAGCCCCCCAGATCCCCTGACTAGGCAAGTCGAGTTTACAGATGATGTACTCCACTCAGCTGCCTTGTAGTTTCAGGGCTTAAATGGCTGGCAGGGCAAAGAGGGGATAGTTAAAATTCTCAAGCTGCTAAAATGGAAAGCCTTGCAAGATTTTATAGCAGAAGAAGAAATAATTTTTGAAGGCTAAATGTTACTGGCTTGACCAAGCAGACAGTTGGGGTGGCAGGGACTGTCTGTGCCAGGGAGAGTGAGGTTTGGAAAAAGGGGTGCCCACCCAATATTGAACCTGCCCTGGAAAATGGAAATGGGAGAAATCCATGCTGCTGGGTCACGTTACAGGCTGCTCTGTTTCCTCTGGTTAAGAAAAACCAGCCCTGCTAATTACTCTGCTTTAGAAATGTATCTGACAGGAGGTGTTTATACTCATTTTACCGCAGTATTAAGTTGTTTCTCCTGAAATTTGGCTTCGTTTTCTTCCCCTGTGAAGTTTGGGAGGGAAGAGGGAGCGATTCCACTGATTTTTTTTTTCACTGGCAAAGCACACCAGTGTGGGGGTGCACTGTATGTGCTGGTGTCCATCCTGCTGGCTGGAGGCCAGACACTGGCGCCAACCTGTTCTGGCTGCTCTCTGCTGCTCACAACACTCTCTCTGGCCCATAGTTCTGTGTCTAAATCACTTTCAGGGTAAAAATGGGATGATTTTAGCTCTTCAGACCTCACCGTGCTCCTCACATCCTACCACTGTCAGGCAACGTGTGGAGAAATCAAGAGTGTGAGAAATCCTTTCTCTGTTTATTTTGTCTGAATTCTTTTCTAACATCTCCTTGTCATTTTTTTTTTGGTAGTTTTATGGCTTTGAGAAATTTATGTTTGTCCTTGGTTTATGGTTTTAGTTTAGAGGTTTTGCCTTGAAAGGCTTATGTTCTCTTGGTTAGGGTTTTGGTTTAGGGTTGGCCTGGGGAGGGGTTTTTCGGGTGGGTTATTTTTTTTTTTTTTTTTTTTTTTCAATGGAGAAATTGCAGCTAGGTCTCTGAGACCCTGAAGAATACCTGTAGCCTCCTGTTGTGCAGGGAGAAATGTGCTGAATTCAAAGAAGCTCCTTAGACAGCCTCTTTTGCAGGAGTTTACAGAGGATTTCCCATTACCATTCAGGGAGTGAACAATGTACAGATATTTTCCTTATTTTTTTTTTTCCCCCCTCTTTTCAAGAAAAAGACTCTGAGCAAAATCTGAGCTTTTTTGGCAGCTAGTTAGAAACGACCCTGCAGGGGGACAGAGGTATGAACATAGGAATAAACTCCAACTTGTATTTCGATTCTTTTAATTTTGAAATTGTGAGTTATTTCCTGCAGGCAGGAGGGTGGACACTGCCTCCAGCACCTCGTTTGCTGGAGAGAATTGAGAGCATTTGGTTTTATCAGCCGCTGGCATGGTAATGAGCCTATTTCTATTGAAATTGGCTCATTACTATTCATTTTTGCTGGCTCTCGACCAACTCATGAACCGCTTTTTGATTTTCAGGGGAGGAAAAAAAAAAAAGACGGAGGGAGTTGGTCCCATCCACTGATAGAAGCGATAATGTGAGTACAGGGTGAGTGCCTGCACCGTGACCCCTTGGCACAGCTCACCCTGACCCCTGTCACCACCGCTGTGGTGCCAGGGGTCCTCTCCATCTCCTGGACCCTGGGGTCCATCCCCATCGTGCCAATCAGTGGGGTAGTGGGTTTGTAAAGCAACACAAAGAGTCCAGCAAGGATTCATTCCATTTTACACATGACCTGACCAGATAAGAAGTTGGCTGAGAAAGCAACTTCCTATGTTGTCCTATATGGTTTGGAGAGCTGGTAGTTTCTGTTTGTGGGGTTTTTGGCAACCTGTCAAATTCTGTTATTCAAGTGTATATAGTGACATTTAAGGGATTTTTTTCCTTATTTTGAGCAATGTGTAAGTTCTCTTTCTCACACAGACACACATGCTCACGCACACACACACATAGCTCTGGGAAATGTTTTGCACCAGTGAAAATCCAAACTCTGCTCTGAATGTCTTCCTGAAGAATATCTTCCCTTAAGAATGACTGAGCGTGTATTAATTATAGATGAATGTAATTTTATCCCTGTTATCAGTTTGAGAAAACTCAGCCAGGCTCTGCTACCTGTACTGATGTGTGACTAAAATGCCATTAAACTCTTTTGGCTTATGAAAAGATAAGCTTTCTTGTGCAGACAAAGAACCCCTAAGTTTCGTTGCATCTTGTCCTCCATTCCTGGCATGACACTGGAAGGAGCATCATGCAAAGCACGCAGACATCACTGACTGCTTTCTAAAATCTTAGCCTTGTTGTGAGAGAGGAATATTTGGCAGAGAAACAGCAAAGTTTCTTTGTATATATGCTTAGTCTCTTTCATTTTTTTTCCCCAGATAGTTTCCCTTCAAATTAAGAAATGGCATAAAAATGCTAATAGCTTACAGTTGAATTGTCTGTATTTAATACTGTTAGTTCTGTGCTGTACAATAAACAACATTTATTTTTCTTCCATAATTTGAAAAATAAAAGTCAAATTGACTACCTTTTAAGTACCAGAAGCTAGAGAAATGATAGGCAGATGATGACTTCTGTGAAGCAAACGTCCCTCCAGGTAAATACTGATTCGACGACAACAAAATATTCACAACAGTTGCTGGTACATCTTCAAACTTGCACGCTTTTGTGTGTCTTTGGAAGAAAATAGACTGGTTTTGTAGAAGAACTCGCAGCTTTTGCTTTTGCTTTTTCCTACTGGACTGAAAGTATATCTCCTTCAGAGCAAAAAGAGCCTTCAAAGTTTGCATTCAAGTTGTTGCAGACTTTTGAAATTATTAACAGTGCTGTTAGAGTCACTGGTGGAGGAAAGCAACTTGCAGCACGTGTGACATGATTTCCAAAGCCCTTTGAGGAAAAAGTTTTAGGTTTTCCTTTATGTATGTGGAGCTTGCTTTGCTGGAGGACTTGGCATGGTCTCAAGAGTTTTGAGTTGTGCTTTCATCCCTTCACCCAGTAGATCGGGCTGGCTCTGAGATACCGTGGCTGGTCCAGGCACTACTGTAGATGGGGATCTCAATGCAATCTTGTAAAAGCTTTCATCAGCTTTTGTTGGGTCATAACAAATTAAAACAGCCTGACCCAGCTTCTCATCCGAGTGTCTCAGGTCAAGTATATTTACTTCAGTTTGTTTATATTTAGAACTTTAAATACTCAGCTTTATTTTTGTTGCAGTGAACTGGCCAGAAGTGATCTGTTATCGTAGTCTGGAGGGAAATCACACGAGTGGCAGATGTTTGTCTTTGTTCCTTGTATAGCTGGAGTTTATTTAGATTTTGGCTGTAAAGATTTTTACTTTAGGAAATAATAATAATAAAAAAAGCTATCCCAGATTCAAATCATCCTTGTCTAATAGGGTATGGATCATCTGCATTAGTTAGCAGGCCTGTTTGGTGAAAATCTGTGATGCCTTTTCAGGAATCCAGATCAGTTGAACAGCAGCTTTAAATAGACCAATTGATGCAGTCATATCTCACATCTTAATGTGATTCCCCAGCACGGAAAGTGGATGATGCAACATAGGAAGCGTGTCACATTGGGAAACCCTGGATTACCTGGAATTGGAAGAGGACCCAGATCCCACTGGCTGGCCCTAGGAAATTGGATGTATAAGATGTAAGACAGCCATGAAGCCAAAACAATATTGGTCCAGGATTAGGAGAAGCATGTGAATGGCCTTTAGGAGGAGACAGGAAAATAAGATGTCTAGAGAGAAGTTAGAACATTTCTAATGTCTGAGGTAGCAGAAAACCCTGTGAATCCTGAGTGTTGCCAAGGAATGATGAGGTGCAGTGATTTTTCCAGTGTACATTTGTTTTAGTCCTACAGTGTTTTGACTAATTCCTTAGCTCTACTTCAATGCCTCATACCTCAGTTTCTTCTGGAAACAAACTCCTCTGGTGTTGCCTTCTGGGACCTCTTGGTTGAAAGGGATGAACTTGGTTTCTCTGGACAAAATGAAGCAGCCATATAGGCTTGGTACTGGACTGAGGCTCATACAGGGTTGAAGAGCCACGTGTTGGCTGCCTGGGCCTCAGGAAGGATGCAATGAGAATCCTTTTAGGTACTCTGAGTAGCTTCTAGTGTGCATAAATTGTATGGACAAGGAGCAATGCAGATTCTACTCAGGGAGAGATTTGCCGAGGCTGACACCTGAGCTCAGTGTATGACAGCACCCACCTTTCAAAGAGAAGCGAGTTGAGGTTGTTTAATCTAGAGTATGACTTAGGCTGGAATTGACCTTCAGTGTCAAGAAAAGCTATTTTTTCTCTTTTCAGGAACAGATACTTTCTGGGCCAAACTGAGTCAGGGAGGAGCCAAGGGAAAAAAGATGCTTTTAATTGAATTACATAGGAATTGTTTGAAATAGTCTGAGAGGGCATACATGGGAAATTGTGGGATGAAATGGCAAGGAAAAACTTATGTTGAATATTCCAGCCTCCTAACAGAAAGATACATTAGACTAAGGAGGAATATCCCAAGGGACATGGTGGAAGCCCCACTGCTTGGATAATTTCTAATTAAACTAGACAAAGCACTTGAGAATATATTGTAAAGGAAAATCCTGCAGTGGCAGCAGGCTGGACAGGGTGACCCTGTAGGTCTTTTTCATTTCTAATTTCTATGATTCACTAATGATTAAGTAATTCACAGATAAACTAAACATCTGTATTGCTGGGTCTTATCCGAAACTCACCTCACCTATCAACCTTTTCAAATTTACCAATTAATAGTTAATTAGTTAATGTTTGTAAAGTGCTTTGAAGATGAAAAGTGCTAAGTGCTAAGTATTATTATAGAAATAAGTATAGATAAACTCATTTTACTTAATTTTGAACCCACTCAAATGCTCACGGATGGCTCAAAATTCAGCTTCAGGCTTGAGCATTATTGGGTTTGCCTGTCTTGTGGAGAGATGTTCCATGAGGTGGTTACACTCTGATTAAAATACAGTTGTAATTGTGATAATGCACTTACCGCACATTTCTATATATGCTGCAGCAGTTATAATCCTGATAAAACGTGAGTGAAAAGCTATTGTCCCTGTCCTCACACAAGCTGCCGTGTACAATACAAGCACTTTCCTTTGTAAGGGAGTGCAAGTGGCACCGAGAATATGAAAGCTGTTTTCTGTAATGGCTTTTACCCTTCTAGCTTATGTTGATTTTTTTTTTGAGTATGTTTAATGGAATCAAATGAACGAGTTAATATTCAGGAAGGAACTTCACTGAGAATTCCCAGATGATTGTATTTTAAGTCCCTCTTATGTCTGTTCTTGCAAGTGGTTGCTGGTATGTGTTGTAGTCTGACTTTGATCCCCCAGGAAGTGATGTGGTCTCCAGTGTGACAGAAGTGGCATCTGACATGCACAGCGTAGCAGGGTGCCGGGGGACACGGCCATGGTAGGGCTGGGAATGATCTATATGAGGGTGTGACTGTAAGAGAAAGTGTATTAAAGCAATTCAAGGGTAATCCCAAGCCTTCCTTCCCCAAAATAAGGCAAAACCAGAACGACTTCTCTGGGATAAAGTTGTAAAGGATTAATTTTTGCATTTATTTTCAAAATGACCATAAAATATTAATGAAATACTAGTTTATGCAGTTGAGATGATAATTTCAGTAAGTTCTGAGCTGAATGTTGCCTTAACTCGGTCCACATGACTTTTCTACTGTCTTTTGCAAGAGGGCTTCTTCCTCTGTCCCTGCCCGCTTGGATATTCGTAGCAAACAATTTTCAGTCCTTCAGATGCGAGTTTATTAATTGGTATCTTAAACTCATTTGTAACAGAGCAAACAAAGCGGTTTCAGGTGGAGCTCACTAACGTCAGGGCATACAATTTGAGAGCACAGTAACGAATCAAGAAATAAGAGCACGTGGTTTGTGGTAGGTTTACTCATTTTAGTGCTTGAATAGTAAATCTTAGCTATCGAATCCTCGAACGAATAATCACTGTGAACGAGTAATTTATAGGTTAAAAACGTGTGGAATCAAAGCACTCATGGAGGAACTTGAAAAGGCACACGCTTGTGTGTGAACTGAGGTTCCTTCAGTCTCCTGGATGTGCTAGAAATACGAAATCACAGCAAATATTTTAATAGGTATATCAAACAGCTGATACAGCACAGAACTGAAGAGCAAATATAGATACGGCTTGGGCCTGGAAGAGCAATCTGGGGAGCTAAAGGCTTTCTTGGTGCAACTTCAATATTATCGTAAGGCTTTATGATATGTTCTTGGCAAGAACAAAGATGGGGAAGTTTATGATGAGTGGGATCAATTCTAGCTAGATTTATAAAAGGTAGATCACACCAGAGCAAGCTGGCATCTCTCTTTGGTAAGGTAATGGATTCCTCAGACAAAGGAAACGCAGGAGATCTAATCTGTCTGGACATCAGTGAAGTGTTTGATAAAGTGCCACATGGGAAACATCTAGTTAAGTGGGACGAGATGGGGCTTCCTGTGAGAGTGGTGAGGAATGGCTAAAAGGGGAGACAGCAACAGATTGTGAAAGGGGAGGCATAGGGCAGGAGAAGGGCTCATTAGCAGAGCTCGTCAAAGATCAGTCTGACTCATCTTATTTAACATTTTCATTAATGACCTCGGAGCATAAATTAGGAATGTGCTAATGAAATGTTGGAGTTGACAAAGTTTGGAGACATTGCCAGGGAACAAGGAGAACCTGAACACACAGTAAAGAAAGTGTGAGGACTTGGAGGTTGGAATGGGAGTCGTGAAATGAAATTTAGTGAGAAAAGGCACCGGGATGCACAGGTAGGAAAACAAGAACTTGTTACAATGTGACCTCATTGACAGCAGTACACAGGGATGAAAGAATGGCTCTCGGGAACCAAAGTGATGTCCCTAACATGCATCAGGTGAGGTATTCCAAC
>WBNH01002598.1:195500-280500 GCA_013401255.1 Urocolius indicus | reverse complement strand
ATACCATGCTCCTCTGTACACCTTCAGGGCTGCCTGTCTGCAGCTGCTTGTTGCTCTTCCAGATGGGAACATTTTGGGATTCACCCTTTGTCCTCTCCAACAGCTGTCCTGAAGCCTAGGGCTGCTTCCCCAACCTTCCATTTGTGTTGTCAACCTCAAGTCCTTCTTCTTACTGGCGTTCCTGTGTTCTGCCTTGCCTTAGAGACAGAATCCACCCATGTAGTGGATAGCTGCAGTCCCAGTGGAGGAGTTGCTTTACATCACGCTAAGGTTAACCCTGCGTTACTGTCATGGTCCTCGCTGTACAGCCAAGCACACTGCTGTGTGTGTCCAGCACGAGCTTTCCCTGTGCCATTTGCCCCACCTCAATCCAGCCTCTGCCACTACATGGAGCTAGGAACACGACAGCCTGGGGTGGTTCTTGTTAACATCCCAGTAGCTGGGGAACTTACCTGTCCTTAAAATCGCCTTCAGGAAACAGAAGTTTACAATGCAATAGGCTGGGTCAGGAAACTGTAGCCTTTCTCCCTTGAACTCTTGAGAATGCACCTAGTGAAGAAGGAGCTGCTGCTGTACTTAGATATTTCCTGCAGATTGGAAGAAGGAGACAGATGGTTAAAATGCATGGCTTTATTTTGGAGTATATTAAGAAAGGAGTTGTTCCCAAGGTAGTTGTTTTTTGGAGCGTCTCTGTGTGTATACATATTATGTCAGTATATGTTTATCTTATATACCTACTCTTTTTCTGGTGTAAAATGATAAAATAACATTAGAACCATTTTTGACCCAATCCTTGCTCGTGTGGCTAATGGGAGGAGCAGCAGTTGTTTCATAAGCAGCACTCTGCAAAGTTCATTTTATGCCAGAGCAGCTTTTCTAGAACCAGTTTTAAAGTTAATTATCAAAGGCAGGCATCTTCTATCCACTGCCTGTGACCCCCCCGCTGGGTTTGTTGTTCAGCTTTCCTTGGGAAAGAGTCACTCTACAGAAGATCATCTTCATGGTGTCACAGTCCAGGGAGCTGAACACGTCCGAGCTAATCAGCTTAGAACATCAGTACCATCTTAATGTGGGATTTGGGACCTTCTGGATGCAGGGTGAGAAGCTGAACTAGTCTGCAAGCACATCACTTTATTCCTTTTGCTTTAAGCGAGAATAATTTGCCTTTTTTCTCTCATCTTTCTTCCTTGTTGTTTTGCCCCTGAAAACTGTGCGGCAAAAGCAACCTCCAGGGTGGACACTAAATCTTCTGATGCAGGCAGAGCAGTGATAACATCTGAACTGAGGGTGCTTTTCCAGGGCATGCTTGACAGATGTAGCAGGGCCTTTTAGGATTTAGTACTGGAGCATATCTATTACCCGCGCTGCAGCACAGCTTGGCAGGAGCTGTGTGGTAATCTCCCATGAATTCTGTCTGACTTATCAGAGCATCTGAACAGGTTCCTGCAGGATGCAGAGTCACTGCACCAAGTTGGGGAGAGACAGACCATACACTTAGAACTCCTTTAACTCTTGCTGGCCCAAAGCCTTTCCCTGCCGAGGCGGTGATTTTCCTTTCTGGGAGGAATTGATGCTTTTCCTCCTCTCCTCCTCCTCATAACTCCCCCCCACCTTGCTCTCTGCTTCGCCCAGCGTATGATTTCAAGGAGCAGAATCTTAATTTCTACATATCTGTGAGGGTAAGAGTAATTGCTTTAATGGCATGGCAGCCTGCCTGTTTCTTTGGCAGAATGTAGTAAATATGATCCATGTGGTGGAATTTAAGCTTTCGCTGGTTGCAAGTCCAGGACTCTGTTACATATAGGAGTGTGTGCTTAACAGCTTTATTCCCTCTCTTCACTGTATGCTTTTTATCTCTGTCTTACTGAGCAGAGTGTTTAATGTTTTGTCTTCATCTGCGACAACAATTACCTTAGTGGTTTATATTTTTGTGTGTTCACACACACCCATGAACACACACACACACATATTAAAATCCACCCCACCAAGATTGATCACAAACACAAAATTGTTTAGATCACAGATTAAAGTTTAATTTTGGAGTTTTGCTTTAGGGTCAGAATTAGCTTCAGAGTGTGAGTTGCATAGGAGGTGCTGTAATTTGTTTTAAGGATAAGGCCTTCAGGCTGCTGTGCATAAAATGAGCATGATTCCTTATTCCCACGGTTGATTTTTGAATGGAAGTGCAATTAGAATTTTTTCACCCAGAAGCGCATACAGTACAGAACAAAGATAATACCTTGAATGCATATCAGCTTGGGGAACTTCTCCTGGAATTTTATTTATTGTTCACCTAGCACTAATTCAAAAAGGATCCATGCAAACCCTAACAATACACTTGCTCTTTAATTTGGAGTCTAGTGTGTTTGTAGAGACTCTTGCAGGGGCTTTATTATTACCGAGTGAGATTTCAATAAAGAATTTTAATGTCAGACACAGAAATGTGCAACCAGTTATTTCTGATAGAATGGAAACTATTCCAAACAAAACACTGATGTAGCAATGGCCTCTGTTAATCCTCAATTGCTGCAGATATTTTCCTGTCACCCCAGGAAGCTGTACTGCCGACTGGTATTGAACAGCCACCATCTGCATACGAGAGGTATGTAGATGATATTTTTCCTGATTATCGATGCCGATCACATTCATCTTCCACTGGAAGAACTGAACAATCGATACTCGCAGAATATTCATTTAACCTACGAAAGAGAGGTGAATTCCTGCATCCAATTTTTGGCTGTCATGGTCGCTAAAGAGCCAGATTCTGCCATTTCCACTGCATGGTATCAAAAAGATATTGCCTCGGGTAGACACATGTTAGACATTGCCTCAGACACTCACCATGAAAAGAAGGTAGGAAGCAGGATTTGATGTCATAGTTTGACAAAACCATAATCTTAAAACACTTGTTTTGTTCTTGCAAGCATTTTCTGGAAATTTCACCGTATGGGTACCTATGTGCATCAAAACAGCAGCTCACCTAATGATGCCCCAAATAGGCTATTTATTCTGCACACCTGGCCTTTACGGGAATCCAGATGGGCCTAAGTGGATGTACAAACAACCCAACGGCACTTAGGAAGAGATGGACTGTATTAGAATTTTCTGAGTCCGAGAAGTACTGAGAAGTATGACTTAGGTAAATTGCTAGAACTGTATTTTTTTAAAACACAAGAATGTTGTTCTCAGCGTGTTGGGACCCTGCCCCAATTTGCACCCTTGTCACCTCAAGGACTTTCTCCAGATCAGTGAGTAATGCAGTGGCCGACTAAAGCCAGGTAGTGAATAAGCCCTCCTCATTGTGGGGAGAGATGTTGGGACAGACCCTGTGGGCACACACGTCCTTGCAAGCGATGCTTGGCAGCTCGGGGGCTCAACAGAGCTTCCAGCAACACCAAAATGTAGCTCATAGTCATTTCTTTCATTTGAAAAAGGATGTTTTTCTCCCTTATTGAACAATCAAAGAACTTTCTGACATTTATTTTGATGGGAGGAAAAAAAAAATGAAATCTGTTCCCTTATTACAAGGACCAGGAAGCATAAATCCAGGTTGGCTCTCAGACACCTTACACACAAATTGTATTCAGGTAAATGGTCCCTAAAAATGCCTTGCTAGTACAATGTACATCACAGTTGCTGGCAAGGAAACGTAAAGCTCCCCATTACAAAGGATAATACGAAGAAAGAAATGTGTTTTCATTATACCCCCATAGTTTCAAAGTATCTCAAGATTTGATTCAGGTCCTAAAGACATTATGAGGCAATATCTATGTTACCTTTGAGTCAACTACCATGTCTTGACACTTGATCAGTCTGTAAAAGCTCCTGAAAGAATCAGAAATAAACAATTTTATTCCTCAAACAGGAACTTGTGCAGCAGCATGAGCAGGAACCTTTTTTTTTTCCTCCTCTAAATATGACTGCAGGTCCTGTAATGCATTTAATCAAAACACTGGGGTTAAATACAACATTTTTGTACAGTCCTTTTTAGAAATATGACCCAGATTAAAAAAAAATAAAGAAAATCTCCAATAAGGACACATCTTGCAAATTCCAAGAAACCATGTGCATCGAGGACGTTTTATCCATGCCGGGAGAGGGGCATATTTAAACTGAGATGCTGAATAGCTCTTTAACTTTATGTCCCCATATTTGCACATGCAAATTCAGGTGTATATGGACTGTTGTTATTTTTCCTACCTAACATCTATGTTGTTTTTCTGCTTTTACTTGGCCTCAAAAAAAGCTTCACTTCCAAGAACAGTTTTATTGGTCACTATACCCACGTGGGTTTATTTGGTTTGGTCTAGTGGAGATGATAAGCAATGCCTTTAAATCCCAGACAGACATTGAAACTACTGGGAAAGTTGCAGAAAGCTATGAAATAGTACTACCTACCTTTTGCTTAGAAAATGCAAAGATTTTTGCTGGTTTTGCTAAATACTTACCGCTTGGGTCCAAAGAAGAATTCTTTAGGGTAGATGTTCTTGTGGGTTTTTGGGGTGGTTTTTGGTTTGTTTTTTTTTAAATGACAAACACTCAAATACAGCAAATAACTTCTTCATCTGGCCTGATGTCACAGGAGCAAAACATTATCTGTGATAGGACAAAATCAATCTATGTTAACTAGAGGAGAAAAAAGAGAGAAAAAGGTAGAAGAATGGTCAAATGATGTTAAATATTGCTTTAGAGTAGCCTCTGGCTACAGGATGGACTAGAAGGAGCCCCTTAGAAGGGGCTGCCCTGGTTGAGGAGAAGCTGTATGCTCACCCCAGCCTCAAAACAGAGAGCTCAAGGGCTGCTGCGGCTTATGTTTGCCTGAGCTGCTTCAGGAGTTAACTGCTCTTCAGCTTCCTGCATACTGCCACAATTAAGGACAAAAACATGTTAAGATAATGTGAAGTATCGGCCCTGGACCACAGTATGGAAAGTGAGTTTTAAAAAGCTAGAGGAGAACTACTGTAATAATGTTTTTGCTACAACATGCAAGAGCATTACACCCTATGGGTAACAGCCCCACGCATTCCCACCACGTGGAGCACATCTCCCCTTCCAAACCCTACGATCTACCTGGTGAATTAAAGGAATAGCTTAATTAATGTTGCCAGTAGAGGGAACTGATGTACATGTGAGTAGATGCAGCAGCATTTCTTTGGGAGAAAAAAAAAAAAAAGCAGCTTAAAAATATAAACACCCGCAAATCCTTTGTACTGCAAGAGAGAGGGGTCAAAGGTACCATTTCCAGCTCACAGCAGTCAGTGGCTGGGGAGCAAGAAGGGAGGGCCTGGTGCTATTTCCTGATTCCTTATTGAAGAGTCTTACCTCCTTCAATAGCTTTACTCACAGAGTAAGTTACAAAGGTGGCAGAATTCGGCACTAAGTGAACATGTATCCACAGGACTTGAAGAAAAGAGGTTTTGGATCGTTCTGGGTTTTTGAGACCTCTGAATGGAGCTTGAAATGGGCTGTTTGAGTCAAAGCAACGTTTTGGGGTTGTTGTTTTTTTTTTTCAGTACTTTTGCTGTAGATTTACATAGCCTTTATCTTAAACCTACAGAAGAGTTAGGATAGTGAGGTGAGATGCTAATGAACTAACTGATGTTACAGTCTTGAGTATTCTTTCTGTTTTCTCCTAGTATAGTTTTCTCCTAGTATAGGCAGCAGCGCAAAAAGGAAGGGGCAAGGTCAGAGAGAAAGAATCAGAGTGTGTCAAGAAAAAAATACATATGCTTTCAAGGACAATAAAGAAATAAGGAAAATGCTGATATTAAGTAACCCCTTGATAACAAAAATCAGGGATTAATATAATTTTGGAAATGTTCTGCTCAAAAATGTTATTGCTGAAGTTATTGTCTCTGGAAGTGTCTGCAAATCTAGAGAGAGTGGCAAAGCTGGATTAATGAACAAAAATGGTCTGCAGGAAATGTGGGGAATTCATTCACCTTCTAGAGAAATCCACTTTGGCAAAAAGCCTGACTTCAGTTGTAGCCATGGATAAACCCTTTGAAATCCTTCATTTCAAGGAATGACTTTATTTTTTTTGATATCTGACAGGCTTTTGTGCACAGAAAAAAGGAAATTAGTTTGAGTGGAGCCCAAATTTTTTTGGGGGTAGCATCCATGGTTATTATGAGGTGGCTGATCATTTCTAGCTTTGCTACTCAAACACTTTGGTATTTCTTTTTGCGGATGTGTGAAATTATTAAGTAAGAACAGATGAACCACTGAAGATAAAACATTGTCTCCTGCTTCCTAATATTAAAACACATCTCAAATGATAAACCTTTCTTCAGTTTTCTAAAAGATTGGGACAAACAGTTGATGCTTTTTTGTTTTGAGGGTATTTTTTTTTTCTTCTTTCCCTTCCCAATTCAGGTTTCCGGATAGAATTGGAAATGAATGTGCCAAAAATACTAGGATAGAAGCTGTTCTCATGGGTGTTTCCATCTGGAATCTAATGTAGAAATGCCAGAAATCCTGTAGGAAAACCTGTTCTCATGTGGTTTCCTGCCCGGTTCAACGTTTTTGATATGTTGGGAGAGCTTGGATTAGTAGCAGATAAGCAGAGAAACTGGATCTGAATGCCAAACTTTTTTTGAAGTTGCTCCATCCCCACTGGAAGCATTACTAGGCCCATAGGCGTAAGGTATATAGTCTCTCCCCTGCTGGGTAGGGTTTAAAGCTGGCTGCATAGTAATAAACAAATACATAAATATATTCATGAATGAGTAGGGCTTTGCTTTTTACTTCTTTACAAGGCTATTTTAACCAGCTCTGCTATTTGAGATAATCTTCTGTTATTTGTACAAATATTTGTATGTTCAGAAACTTTTATGAATCTTAGCAAGAATGTGCACCTGGAAAGTTGTTTTGCAAGTGTTTACTCTTCATCACTTCCTACTTGTTATTCTCCATGTAAATTTGTTGGAGGGGGGAATGTGTGTGGAGGTTTGATTAGCTCAAAGAAACCAACATCAGGTTGCTGTGGGAAGAGTGCTGAACCCTGGAGTAATACTGTATTTTCATTTTCCAAATTCTGGTCCAAGTGTACCAGCAAGTAGTATCCAGGCCCTGGAGATGCTTATTCTGTCAGAGACTTGCAGGAGGATCTTGGACAGCCAAACGGTCATATCTTGCTTCTTGAGAGATAAGACTCCTGGCTCTGGCTAAATGTGAAGTTCAGCGAGAGCTGGGAGTGTTTTCTTCGGCTCTCATAGAACTCCCACCTTTTTGACTGCCCCTCACGCTCTTTCCCCTCATCACGCTCACTTTTTCCCTGACATCCTTGCTCTTTTTCCATCTCTCCATTTGCTCTTCCCCACCTACTTGCTCTTTCCACTCCTCACGCTCACTCCTTTTCCTCCCCATGCTTGCTATTTTTTACCCCATCACGCTCGCTTCTTTTTCCCCCCATGCTCACTCTTTCCCCTCCTCCACACTTGCTCTTTTTCTCCCTCAGGCTCATCCTTTCCCTCCCTTTGTGCTTGTCCTTTCTCCCACCTCATGCTCATCCTTTTTCCCCCTACTGCCTCACTGCCAGGCACCATTTTGCCCCCTTCCTCTGAGGTGTCTCTTGGCTTGGCTGAGGGCTGAGTTGGAAGCAGCCAGAACTGGCCATCAGCGGAGCAGCGTGGCTCCGGTCCCTCCTCAGAGCATGGCTGACATCTGGGCACCCACAGCCAGTATGGTCACAGATATATTTATGGGTGGGAGGTTGTTCATCTTGGTTAAACGATGAGCCATTTGGGAAAGGGGTTGGGTTCTGGGAGAAGCTGACACCTCCATAGGCGGGTGGAATTCCCGCCTTGCCTGGGTGCTGGTGCCATGTGCCCCCTGAAGTGTGAGGAAACTGTGGTGGTGAAGTGAGGCGACCTCCTCAGGTGGTGCAGTGAGGAATGAAAACACTTCCAAACTGAATTGGCACGTTCAGCTTTTTTCACCAAAGGTCGCCGAGTTCAGCTGTGATAACATTGCCCGGGTGGAGGGCGGCTTCGGTGTAATAACAGGCAGAGGGAAGCTGGTTTGCAGTGGTGGCCTGGCACTGAGACCAGGTGTGAGAGACCTTTGGGAGCAGGGAGGCCCATTTTAACTTTTATTTTATCTCGTGAATCAAGTTTAACCTCTT
This sequence comes from Urocolius indicus, assembly GCA_013401255.1. Taxonomy (NCBI): domain Eukaryota; kingdom Metazoa; phylum Chordata; class Aves; order Coliiformes; family Coliidae; genus Urocolius; species Urocolius indicus. Next base: position 272,375 of record WBNH01002598.1, on the reverse strand, counting down.
TTGTTGCCGAAGTGTGGAGTTCTGTGGATCCTCTGCTCCTGGCACCTCCAGAAATTGAGTTTCTGCTGAACAGAGCCCTGACACATTTAGTCCCTTGTATAGAGCTCCTTTTATCAGGGCAGTCGTGGGCGAATGCATGCTGAGGGGCTTTCTTCTGCTTAATGCCATTCCCTGCAGCAGCTACATATAGAAGTGGAAATCTCCCCCTTCCCTCACACACATGGCATGAGGCACACACACACACGCCTGAGAGCATTGGTATTATATTTGCACAGGGCAACACTTACCTGCCAGAAAGCTGTTTATTCTTGCAGCTCTTTCTCTTTTGAGCTCCGTCTGTACTGCTGTCTTCCCTTGCCACGGACATGCATTAACTCTCTGTATCAGCTGTCTGTAGTGATCTGTGCAGAACCAACATCTGTATTAAGTTTACAGAGCTAGTCAAAATGTTTACCAGGGCTATTTAATAGGGAGATCAATAGCAAGTGCCTCTCTGTTTGTTTTAATGAAACAAAATTGGTTGCAGAGCAAAACCTTTTTTAGAACAACAACAACAACAAAAAACCCCAGCACCAACCCTGGCATTACTCCAGCTCACTATAACAACATGGGGGGGAAAAGGGCATTCCTGAGTACTTGCTCAGATTTATTTTCATTATGCAGTTATTAGGGTAAAGGAGCATTAGATGGCTGTTGTCACTGGGAGACCCTCTCCCTATAAAGCAAGTGTGCTTGGCTGTTCGTTTGGAGGTACACTGATTTATGGCTGTCAGCTCCTGCCTGGCAGTGTCCTGACAAGTTCTGCTGGTAGAAACTTGTTCAAGCTTGAAGTGACACTTCTGTGCTGTTGGTTTTCCTTCCCCAGAGAGGAAACTGCTCAAGACCGTCCCAGTTTTGGTGTCACGCTGAATTCCCTCTATGTTTCCTTGCCTGAGGTCTGACTTGCTACCGGAAGCCAATATATTAAATCACTTCCCCAAATTACCATATTGGCTCCTTGCTTTGGGGCTGTTTACAGTAGATTTCAGACCACTGGTTGGCCCACGTAATGCCTGATTTGGAAACTGGTAGCATCTCCAGTTGGTAGCTGACAAATTCTGTCAGTTTGAGTCTGGCACAAAATATCAACGAAACGTGGGGAAAAGGGGAAAATGGATTATTTTCCGTTTTCTAGAAGATAGCTGCAAAAGGCTGTTTTATTACATGTGTACAAAATAGATATTAGCTGTTTTTCTATGGAAAAAAATGAATTGGGAAATTATGACTTGTGATAATTAAGCGTGGTAAAAACCCCTCTTGATTCCATAATCCCTGTTTCTTGCAAAAATATACCCAAAGTGCTTAAATAGAAATGCTGTGGTACCCCGTTCCCTTGTGTTTAAATATGTCCCTTAATAACTACAAGACTGGATTTGTATTGTAACTTTCTAGACAGCTGGTGGGGTTTTTTTTTTTCCCCATCATCTTCACCTCCTAAAATGTTGTGATGTAGCAAATTAGCCATTTCTCACCATTTATTCTGGAGAACAGAAATAAGTGAAATCTGTCTCTGAAAATTAGTGCTGCAGGCATGTGAGATAAATGGTAGTCTACATGGCAGCAACCAAATAAATATGTTTTGCAGCTTTTAGGTGAGAAGAAGGTGGTAAGTAAAATAGAGAAGGAGGAGCTAAATATTCTGGCAAATACTGTGTGTGAAACACAGAAAACTCCAGAAAAAAAATAGGGAGATATGAATCACTGACTGTGGAATGAGACACAGACATATCAGAAGTCTTTGGGTGCATTAATCTCATTTCAAGTACTTTGTGTCTTTTAGAAATGCAAATCAATTGCAATTTCAGATTTTTCCCATCCTGTAAAAATGTACCACCATCCCTTTAGTAAATAGCTTCAATGACAGATTAACTCTCTGTCGAAGTCACACTTTCTGTGGCTTCAGCTTCCAACGTTGGGTCTTCTGACAGTGTTGTTGCCTTCTGGAGGAAAATGTCCCATCATGTTTATTTTTTGTGACCTGTGTCACCATAAACTGAAGTTGACACCCTCCATAACCTTTTCTTTGGTAAGCTGTAGGGCTGGAGGTCTGTGAATTGTTCATTGTAAGGCATGGTTTCTAGTGCTTTCACCGTCTTTTTCCTCTTTGAGACCTTTACAATTAACATCTTTCTCACTTGAACTTTTGTCTTTGGGGCTGTCCATGTATTCCTGTAGCAGTTGCACCTTTGCCAAGGGCACAGGCAGGATAACCTCTTTACTCTTTCTTGAAACATGTCTCTGCTTACCCGAGGTCTGCACTAGGCTTTTTGGCTACCAGGAGATGTTGTGATCGTGCTTGTCCTTCTGGTGTGCCTCAGGATAGAGGTGGTGGTCTTAAGGTGTGGTCAGTATTCTTCCTTCCTGGCTGGATGACCGTGTTTTGTCAAGCTGCATGTTGTTTGTTTGCCAAATGATTCAGAGTGCTTTGTGTGCTCTTTGATCCATCTCCCCTGCAGCCTCCCTGTCACCTGCAGACTGCATTAATAATTATTTTATTCTGGGTGGGGATTTTTTTTTCCCAATCATTGATTTAAAATGTTAAATAGCGTGAGACTAAGGACTAGTCCTGCTGGCCCTGTTAAAACTATTCGTACTCAATTTTCAGACATCTATTCACAAGTTAGATTTTTCAATCTAAGGTGCCAGTTTTAATCCATTTTAATCTGTGCCTTGTTTAGTTTATATAATTCTACCTACTGAGCCAAAACAGTATGGAGAATCTGATCGCATGCCTCACAAAAAAATCCAAGTGCAGCATGCCAACATTATCACCCTTATCTCTGATCTCAGTGAAGAAAAAAAAAACTTGCTGAAATCTATTTCTTGTAAACCCACACTGCTGGAAGATATTTGTATTTGCTCCTTTTGCATTGTAATACATAATTTGTGGATTAACTGTCCATTGGCTTTCTGAAGATCAGACTGTCAGTCCTCACAGTACCTGGAGAGCCCCATCTGCTTGTTTGACGTTTTGGAGAAATGCTCCTTTGCTTTGGTCCTCTGGAGTACTGCAAGTCCCATCCAGTCCCCGTGGGGCGGAGAGCTTCCGTGCCCGTTCTTTGAAAACTCTTGATGCACGTTTTCCAAGTGACTGACTTCAAAACAACTCTTTTCTAGTTACTGCTTTAAACGCCTTTGACTCATTGCTGAGATTGAGTGTGATTCATTATTTTTAAACAATGTGCATATAAAATCTATTTCCCAAATATGGAAGACAGGTATTCATTGAATTCTTATGTTTTCCTCATTGTTACTACATTTTTACTGTTTTTCTTCAGTAACAGATGACAACATTTTTGTTCTCAAAATGCCTTTGAAAGTCCCAGATATCCTTTCAACATTGATTTCTTTTTTTCCCCCCGCTCCCCTTTCTGGCTCCCTTTGTCAATTTCCTACAACTATTAGCTTTTGGTTTGTAATTGTTATTATCAGTTTTCCTTTATATCATTAGTTCTTTGTGTTGAAATAAATGTGTTTTCATTCTATGTCTACTTTTACACTGAAAGTAATTTTTAAATACTGTCAGTTTCTTTCTTGTTGGTGGAATTGTGGTCTTTGAAATCTAGAAATGTAGTCTTAAGACTTTTCTGATTACCATGAAAAGATTCCTCTGTAGCTGATATTGCTTGTAATTATTTCAGCATTGTGAAAATGAGGGTTTTTTTCAACAGTGGTTATATTTGTGAATGTACATGCTAGAACCCCATAAACACACACATTATTTTGGACTTGATTCCCTATGTTGACAACAAATATGATCAAGTCATCATCAGTGGCATTCGAGTAACCATTAATTTTTACATCTGGGACCAGTTCCTCTGTATCTGTCATTAGGCAGTCTACCCCAAGCTGGGTTGAGTTAGGAAATTGGCTGCCAGTAATTTTTTTTTAATTCTGAGGACTTTTTAGTGCTGGTAGCCTGAGAACACCAGCATATGCCATTCAGATTGAAGTCCCATATGTTAACACAGCTTTTTTTACCAACACATGATAAATAAGTCTTTAAAGAAGCTGGTCATCCTGTTTTTTTTGCAATGTTTAGGTGGTGTAGAACAGGCACCAGATAGCTCACCACCTTCTAGTTTATTTGTGAGAACTTGGATCTCCTAGCAGTAGAAATCTTCAATATCTGATTTGCACAGACTTGGCGGAGGTCATGAGATTTTGAGTCAGCATACCACACCCTTTCTTTTTTGCCCTCTTGAGCCCTCTGAGTTGGGGTTGTAACTGTTCATTTTTACATTCTGATCATGCAAGTTTTCCCAGTAATATCAAGCAAGTCAAATTTATGCTCATAAATCAGCAATTCTAATTCCTCTCGTTTATTATCCAACTTGTAGCAGAAGTGTACAGGCAATTAAATAATTTCATCCCTTTGCGTAAGTGGATGCTTTTGTAATTTTGTTCTCAGCAACATAATTTTGAACTACAACCAAAGCCCTCGCACCATTTACCTTGGCAGTGGTTACATAGACAGAACTGTCAGACTTTTTTCTGTTCGTAGGACAGGAGGAGCCTTATAAGATTCCATATATAAACTTTGTCCTGCTCAATTTGACCCGCTACCTCTGCAGAGATATTTTCCCCAACTTCCTTAACGGGGATGCACTCACTCTATCCCTACATTCTTCTCTTGGTCCTTTATATAAACTCCCAAATCAGTGGTTAAGTATTTCTCCAGTTTTCTGCCTTGTCTAGTCCCCATGTAGCTATTTTCATTCTTTCCCACAGGGAGTAGCTATGCTTCTTGAGGAAGATTGTTCAAAACTGCTATACTTTATTCTTCGCTGCATCTGTGATTGCACTTTCAAACTACAGTTTTGTTTCTTTTAGCTTCGTTCTGAAGAAATCTTTTCAGAAGATGAGAAAATAGAGCCCATCCACTGCATCTCAGAGCTGTGCTAGCACTGCCAGCCGGCACTACATTGATGTCCTCTGAAAAATGGAAGTTTCTCAGATGCTTTCTTCAAACTTGCTCTGACATTACCTTGCTGGCTCCCTTTGCCAGTTTCAGAGTTTGCTTGGCAACTGATTAAGGGGAGCTGCTTAATGCAAGCCTGTCCCCCACAGCAAAGAGTAAATTTAGTCTGATTATGAAGACACGATTTTGAGCCAGGAGCCCCTCGGAAGAGAACCGAAAAATAAACTGGCATGTCTGAGGGTCTCACACCCCTGTACTGTGGCCAAACCAGAGACAAAATGATCAGCAGGATCAGGCATATGAATCACCAAGATTTTTAACATAGAAGTGCTGGAGCCTGCATTTGTTACCCTCTGAAATATCCATGTTTACAACTCTAGAGGTAGGAAGAGACAGGATGCTTGCAATGTCAAAACAAGTGGCCTTTACTAAGTTGTGCACTGCTTGAATGTTGAGTGAAAAATGATTTTGCATCTTACCCCTTGAAATACTATTATTCCCCAGCCCAGGAAGATGGCTTCCCGAGAGCTCTTTTCAAAGGGTAAATCAAGCAGTCACCAACTACAACTTAAAGAGGGATGAGACCAGTGACAAACACATTACAAAGGGCCAAGCTAACTCTAATTGTGCTTTGTTTAATGAGGTCGTTAAAACAGCTAACTCTCTGTTAAGTGGCTGTTTGTGTGGGTACCAGCAGTCAAATAGGGCCCTGGTGAAGGACTGTAGTGGCTCCCACACACTGGTGATGAGCGCAAGCTTGCATCTTTCTAATGCTGAGCTCTGCCTTTTCAACCAGGCTTCTTGATAAAACTGTAAAAGGTATGGATCAGACAAGCTCTAGGGAAGCTTTTCTTCTCACCTGACTTCCAGTTGTTGTGGTGCTTTTTAGGCTGAGGTTGTCTCACAGACACACGGAAGTTTCAGTGTTGGCTTTACATATAGACGTGTTGCATGGGCTTCTTTAAATGGCAGCATAATAGTAAGGGCATATTAAAAACACAGAAAAAGAGCACTGTGTAGCATCATCTTATTCCCTAATAGGGTTCCTTTCTCCATTGCCTGCCTTTCCAGTAGGCACTTGGCAAGGTGACATGAAAATTGATGACCTTCAGCTGAATGACTGGGTCACCCACTGGCCTCTTGAGGCATGGCCAGTCTCCAGGTGTCCTATGCCTTTTTCTCTGTGTATTCTCTCTCTTATCCTTTCTTCCCCCCCCTCCAATCCTTTTTTTGTGTGTGTGTTTCTGTGTGTCCCTACCTATATATTTTTTCATCTTTGTCCTCGTCAGCAATGCCTGCAGGCAAAGCCTCCAGGGTTAGGCTCAGCAAGAAGAGGTGTGACCAATAATCCCTTTGCTAAGGGAGTTCCTGCTGTGGCCTGGGGCACCCACACCACTGGCAAGGAAGTCCCAGGGGCATCTGTTCATGCTTTTATTCTCAGGGTGCTGAGCAGATTCTGCAAAGCCAGACAAGATACACACCTCTTCTCCTTTTGCATAGGCATTGCTTGTTCTTTCAAAATGATGATTGTGTTTGGACCTGTGCTGCAGAGAATATATTTCAGTATAAAAATATCTATGGCTTTGAAATGACAGAGGATCATATTTCTTTTAAACTGTACCTAAATCAACTTGTGAAAACCTGAAATGTATCTGGACAAATCAGATTTATATGAAACAAAGAAAAAAAATGCAGCGATTTGGGGGGGTATTAAATTGAAGGTTCAGTGTAGTTGTTCTTGGGCTAAGTGATGCTTGGGAAAATGGGGTTTAGATGGTTTTCAGAGATTCCCCTTTCTTTGCTGACAGTCAGAGAAAAGGGGCAAGAGGCTATTGCTTGTGTTTGTTCCTAAAGCAAATCAGAGTTGATAGGTCCAACTTTAGACCGATCGGCCTTGTCAAGTTTCCCTGCAATTCTTTCTTGTGTGCAGTTTTAGAAATCTTTGAACAGCGAGAAGCACAAAAGGTAGAAAGTTAACAAGACTCTACGGGGCTGTGAGGTGGTACCTGACAAGGGAGGAGAGGAGCTCCTGCGACTAAAATAGGTGACACAGAAGAAGGTTTTGCGCTTGTCTGAGAAATTGGGAATCTTGTTATGGACTAGGAAGATCTGGTCTGCTCAGACACACGGTGTTCATAGCAAAAGGTTTGGTTTCATTAGGTGAATGTTTTCAGGAGGCTTTTTATCATTTTCAAATACGTATTTTTTTTTTAAGTGAGTTTATTCTGAGAAGTCAGTATTACAGCTGTTTTGTTGTGGAGTTGGGAGGTGTTTTGACTCTTATTTGGGGTTATGAATCAATTGGGAGTGGGGGGACCCCTTGCTTCAGCACACTAAAAAAAAAAAACCAAAAGAGGTCTTTTTCCACTATTCATTTCCCCTACAAAAAACGTGAGGTTCTGCTTTTGCTCTCCAAACCTGTGCAGGTAATTAGCACCAATGATTTGTCCTTAAGCAGCTTTAGCCTTGCATTTCAGAGAGAAATGTGGTTATTTTAGACTTAGCAAGTGTGCTTTAGGTTTTGATCTGTAGCTTTGGTTTTCTTGTTATTCATATTGATTGTTCCAATTTGTATGCTGTTTTGCTCTGTGAGTTGTTGATCTGTTTTGTTTCTGTTCTGTTTTTCAATGGCCACGGGTTTCTAATTTTCTGTTTTCTTCTTAGACTCTCAGGCTTTAATTCAATGTGTGTTTTCCAGGATATTTCTTGCTTACTTTGGCACCACTGGTGTCTGATGGTGTTGTTTGCCTCTTCCTTCCTAGAGACAATGCTAACAGGTACCGTGGGAGGGTTACCACCCTCCTCCCCTTAAATTTCATACAGAGCACAGTACTTAAGAGTCTATTCCCTTGCCTGTAGATTTGCCTTTGCTCAGGGGCCAAATTGTAATGCAAATGGGAACTGTCAGCTTTCTGATTCTTGGGAATACATTCCAAAATATATCCTTTAGCACAGCAGCTTTTGCAAGGCTACGGTGTAGTCAAAAGCATTGGGATATTAAAACCCAGTTAGCAGAAAACCATTAAGAGCCAGGAAAGAGTGGTGGAAGACTTTTGGAAATTGTGCTGGCTAGTAATCCCTTGGTGAGAGGCCAGTACAAGGGGGCTTCCCTGCTCTCCTCTACAGTCCTGGCATCATTCCTGGGCACTTCCACAGTAGTAGGTTTATTGCTTGGAGCCTTAGCTTGTTGGGAATACAGCATATGGTGGAGCAGCAAAGAAATGTGGAAGACAACAGTGTGTAGCTCTGGGAGGGAAAGAGTTTGAACGAAGAGGAAAATGCCCCTGAGCATGAGACCATTGGCCCATACTCTTATTTTCCCATTCCTTCCTGTTCTCAATTACTTTGAGGCTCTCCAAATACCCTGGAGAGCCATTCACCAGTGCAAAGCAAATGACATTATCTCTGCTGGTGTACAATTCTGAGTTAAACCAGTGTTTGGTCAGAGAAAGGTTTGGTCTTTTTTAAAGCTTGTTATCCTGAACATGGGCAGACAGATAGGAGCGTAGCTGTGCAGCCTGCCTTACTCCATCAACATTTGTACTCTCTGGTCATGAATTTAACAAAGGAGTGCCAATATTGACATTATCCTACTCTACTGAAACCAAAGGGGCTTGATAGTACTTGAAAAAAACTAACAGATGAAAATCTGGAAGCTTTAGTTTTCAAGTGAGCGCCTGTTGGCCAGAGGCCCCGTGTGTGTGCGTGCGTGTGCGCGTGCATGGATGGGCTCTCTGCTTTTTAAAACCCTTTGGAGTGAGTTTTTTGGATACTTCAGACGTCCCTTTTTCTCACCCTCAGATTGTTCGCCGCCTCCCCAGCAGAGTGACATATTGTTTGCAGTGGAATTTGACAGGCTCAGATGGCAGTAGCTGCTGCAAGATTTTTTAGTTCTTGTTGGTGCTACGACAGGTCTCAACAAATTCCCTCGCCCACTCGCCCATGGTGCATAAGAAACTTTCTCTAGTGCGAGGGGAGCTTGCCCATCAGTTTTGTCAAAATCTCAGCTTTCCTTCAAGAGCGATGCAGAAATTCTGGCTTCCTGAATGTGACACAGATCTGCTCTATGGCTGTGGTGTTTGCAGATTCAGGAAGGCAGACAGACAAAGGCAACTGAAATGTGAGCTCCCATATAACCCTGGCTTGGTTTCGTCATGGAAATGAGCTACCTGGGGTATGTGCTGGTAAGAGGCAGTGGATTTCTGCTGAGGAGAGATCTGGCCTAAGGAGGCAGTGGATTTCTGCTGAGGAGAGATCTGGCCTAAGGAGGCAGTGGATTTCTGCTGAGGAGAGATCTGGCCTCAGGAGGCAGTGGATTTCTGCTGAGGAGAGATCTGGCCTAAGGAGGCAGTGGATTTCTGCTGAGGAGAGATCTGGCCTAAGGAGGCAGTGGATTTCTGCTGAGGAGAGATCTGGCCTCAGGAGGCAGTGGATTTCTGCTGAGGAGAGATCTGGCCTCAGGAGGCAGTGGATTTCTGCTAAGGAAATCTGTCCCCAGGCTGTGTGCTGTATTCAGTGCCTCCTGTGTAAGTCCATCCTCTCTCTTTCTGTGTCCTTGTTGCATATGTAGGTGACAGATCTGCAACTCCACCTATCCTGCCCCAAATACTAACAAGGTAGTAGCATATGAGAAGACAGCAGTGTCTACAACATAAACCTATAAGCTCATCACCCATTTCTATTTGATAATGTTTGCCCTGGCCACTTGTAGGCACCTTCTTTGGGATGATTTGCCCTGAAAGAGCCTATTTTTCTCTGCTTTCTCTGAAAGGATTCCCCCTGGTGATTAGCTCATTGTGCCAGGGGGGTACTCCTGTTTAAGAGTAGCACCCTGGGCTTGGCATGGTTTTGGAGCGGGACTCTTCTGTGTTGCAATGACAGGCAAGGCTGGTTTTCTAAGACAGGCTGTGTACATCTCTCTGTCCTTTGCATTTCTGCAAGAGTGAGGGCTTTAGTAAACTAGGGGAGTAGTTTTCTAAACAGATGAGCTCCTTTCCTCCTATTTGCCAAGGACTCTCATTAGCCCTTGGAGTAGGGCGTTCCAACCAAACCAAATGTGTTTCATGTTTGATTTAGACTCAGACTTGCAAGGTTATTTTCAAGCAGTAGTCTTGGGGCTATCCCACTCTCAGGCCTTTCCTTGGTATAAATAGCATTAGCCTGAGGGTGGCCCTCGTCTGTGCCAGATGCCCACAGCCACAGCAGCAGGAAATCAATGGGGCGTGGGGATATCCCTGCCACTGTGCTCTGCTGCTAATAGCTGTGGTGGTGTAGGAGTCCCTGTGGCATTTCCACATTACCTGGAGATTTCCCAAGGCAGGAGAAATCCTAAGGATAATTAAGCCTGTTTTATTTAGGGCTGAGCTGAGCCATCAAAGTGGCATAAAGCAGCCTAAATGGACCAGAGGATCTGGCACCTTATGTGAAAACTAATCATATTCTGAGGTGGTCTGATAATTTCTGAGGAGGATATAAAATAATTCACACCCACATGTAGCTTTTAATGAGTAGAAAGGCCTCTCCACTGCATGTTTTGGAATTGTCCTCTTTAAAAAAAAAAAAAAAAACACAATGATGTTTGTGTACAACAAAGCGAGAGGGAAACCGTGGCAGGAGCAGGAGCTTGGGGCAGTGTCTTTGTTGCTGTTTTCATCAGGGTTAAGGGCTCAGTGACCATTTGGAAACCTTTTATGGTGAAACTGGCTAGCAGCCAGTACTGCAAATTTGCACTCCTGACTTTTTGATTAGACAGTAGTCCATCAACAGCAGTAGAAACCTGAGAAACGTTTGCAGCTAACCACGTGAAAAGCAGGTGTAATAAATCAGGTTGTTCAGGTTTAGTCCCAACTGGGAAATGTGGAGATGGAGGCAGAAATCATTCCTACTTCTCTCGTGGTGTATCCGAATACCTACTGCACAGTGCGTTACCCCAGACCAGTCCCTCTTTGCAGCAAGATTTGATCTATAACAGCAATTGCATTCCCATTGGGAAATTGCAGATTTCCAACAAATGTTTTAAACTCTGCAGTGAAACTGCACGAATGATGACCATTCATCCATCTCATTGCAGGATCAGGGCCAAAGCATGGTCTTTTTAAGCTTGAAGAGCGAGTCCTTCATTGCTGCTGACTGCACCAAATGGAAGGATCTCTCTGCCAGTGCCCCCATGGCAACAGAGGCATCTTTTCTATGTCTCTCTCTCTCCATCCCTTGGGGGACTGGAGTGTGAGTGACAGTGGCAGGGGGAATATAGCTCTGCTCCCCAGCTCCTGCTGTGCCTCTGCCCAGGCTTCTTCTGGGAGCAAATCAGCAGAGCTGGTGACAGTAGAAGCCATGAAAAGACTGTGGCAGATGTGAGGCTGCTCTCTGATACTTTATCAATACTGAATTTGCTGTTTTTTTTCAAGGGGAGGGTGGTTGTCTGCATATTTGCCTGTTATTTGCCACCTATGGGGTATAGACAATGGTGTGGGGTGGCTTTAATAAGAGTAGCAAAGGTGTATCCTGGGAGATGTGATCTGATTGAGGGAGCTACAACAAGAAAGGACAAGAAAGCAGGACGGAAGTGTTGGTGCCATGCTTCATGTTACAGAGCACATGGGAGCTTCAGGATCGTGTCTTAATGTCACTCCAAACCCAAATGGAAGCCTTTTTTTTCCCCCTAGCCTTTTGGATGAACTATGGAACAAAAATGTTTTAGTGGTTGTGAACCAGAATTCTGAAATAGCTGCACAAGAATTTGCTCTCCCTGAAGCAGTGACATTTTAGGATGAAACAAATCCTCCCTCTGTCCCACAAGATGAACATATGAGTTGTCCTCAGATTTAGATGTTAATTTCATTGCGAGAAATGATAATTTACAGTCTTGTGAGAAGGGTGGATAGGACAGGTTTCACCGAGGACACGCCACCTTGTCTCCTCCTCCCCATCTCCTTATATCCATCCTGAACATCATGGCCATATAATGACTTGGTACTGCTACTGCCTTTGCTGTTAAGCAGGTCTGTAGTTAAACGAGACCTTCAGGCTCTAGCCCTAGTAATTCAATTGCTTCCCTAAGTATTAAAATAACAAAAGAAACAGCAGCTACTGAAAAAGGAAGAAGAAAGCTGAGCCCTTCGACACCCCCAGCATCAGGGAGGCAGCAAGAGCAGACACATCCAGGGATGGTTTGCATGCTCAGTGCTGTGAGTTGGCAGTGGCAGATAACTTGAAAAAAAAATCTTTTTATAGCAGTTTTAAGAAAAATTTAGTAATAACTAAGCGAACTGCTGAAACCAACTGAGCTGAACAAGGGAATAACAACAAAACAAAAAGCCCAGTGTGTGTCTGTTGCCTGGGGCAAGCTACAGCTGATGGATAAAGTGACAGACGAATCCTTCCCTCATTTCCATTTTAATCTCTGTCTACTAATTGTCATCAATATCATCAGGGTCACTAGACCACTAGTGCGAGTCTACAACCTTGCGTAGAAACTGCAGCTTTATGCCTGCCTGGCCCCCAGGGCTTTACCCCTTTGCTAACCCAGTCTGTACTAGGGGATGCCTCCGAGCGGGAGGAAGGGCCTGCAGAGGTGAGATGGGTGATGTTTCCCGGCATCACACAGGAGAGGCTACTCTTAGTGTCCCAGCATTAAAATACAGGACAATTGCAGCCCTCTTTGAAATGAAAATTTTTTATACTCCCTTTATGCCAAGGCAAGGATTTGAAAAACGGGCAGCTGGGAATCCAGCTCCCATTGGAAGAAAGGGCTCAGTCCGACTCTTAAATCAATGACTGTGTGATGAAAAGCATACTTTGGATCAGACCCAAGGAGGACAGAGTCTCAGAGCTTTTTGTCCGTTCTCTGCCTGGTGGTTTCCCTTCCCTTCCTTATTGTAGAATATGTAACACATGTGACGTGCCACACAGGTACCCAAGGAGATCTCTTCTGGTGACCCATCAGGTGGTCCCTCAAAATTCTGTCCCATCACTGCCCCTGCCCAGGAAAGGCACCCATGCACAGCGTTGTAAAGGTAATGTTTAACCCAGAGGCTCCACGCCAAATCCTGGCCTCTGTGCACAGCTTGAGCACAAATTGTGCCCATGGCAACTACGCAGCGACTTGCTTGGTTGGAAGCCTCCCATCCCCAACTTGGAGGCAGCCATGTGGTCCCCCGCTTCTGCTGCTAAAAAGTAATAGGTTTTTGGCATTAACTCTGTACCTGTATCCTGCACCAGATCCTCTCTACTTTATAGATGCCATGTGTCCGGGTGATTCAGACAAGGCTCTCTGGGTTTCTTCCACTGATAGTGCTCACTCATGACAACTGTAAACTTTTTTTTTTTAACCCTATGAACTTTCCTCCATCTCTTATAAACTCATTTTTTTCCATTCCTTTACTCCCTTTATGATCCTGTGCCAAAGTCTCAGTATCCTTGTGGGGGCATGGTGATCATCTTCCCTTCTCCAAACCTCCCTCGTCTCTCTTGAATTACACTTTTCCTAAGATTCCCCAAAGACTTTCTCTATAATCATGTTAATTGACAGACCCCTTCCTTTTCCCATCTCCCACCAGGTAACTGTCTCTCTAACAGGAAATATAAGGATAAAAATAGACTCTTCAAAGTTTCGCTGTTGATTTGAGATCTTGTGAGTCAGGAACTGCAGGTGACTCCTCCGTTCATGCATCTGTAGCTGGTGACAAGGACTCAGCAGGCTCTGAAGCACGTATGCCCCCTTTGCTTGAGATTGTGAGCCTGTTTTAGGCTGCTGTGTGGTTTTGAGATTCCAAATCTGCAAGATGCTACATCTACTACTTTGGAAGAGGTAGCCACAGTTCTTAAGAGGGTTGTCGTAGTCTCAAGGGGGTCCTCCTTGGCTTGCTAGTCTATTGCTATTGCTTTCCTATTTAACTGGGAAATTAGGAAAGGACTCTTGCAGCATTGTAATGTTTATGTGTGTGGGGAGTGTGTGTGTGTCCTCCACGGCCATGTGGGAGCTGACCATTTGGATGTGCTGCAAATCTGTAAGGAATGGTTGGTGCCATCTCGTTGTTGGTGTTCTCCTGAGTGATTCTCAGCCAGTGTGATGACCAGGGTAGGGAGTTGCAGAGAAGCAAAAAAAAATTACTCTGTGAAGCCATCTGCTGCAAATCTTTGCAGAGAGTATCCCCTTGTTGCAGTGATGAAAATCCTCAGGGGCCCATGCCCTGTGTGCTGCAGTCCCTGCGGCTGCAGCTCCAAATCTTTGGAGCTTATCGGTAACATATTTGCAGAGCTGCCATGCTGTGATTGCTGATTTCTACCAGCTTATATTTTGGGAAATGCTTTACATGGTTTTTCCCTTCCCCTTCTTTCAGCCCCTGCAAGTCTGTATACAAGAAAAAGAAAGATTTAGTGTTTGAGCATAAGCACTGGTCAGCCAATCTGCAGCTATCTTCTTGAAAACCCAAAACAGGTGCTCTTGGGCCATCAAAGTCTTGAAGCAGTTAAACTTCTTTTCACCTCTGTTGCAGTTCCTTTAAAAGAAATAGAGAGATCTTCAAAAGGTGGAAGGGTGGCAGGCCAGAAACGTAAAGCGTGTGCAATCACTCAGATACAAGTGGCACCACTAAAAATTGCCTTCATATATCAGCTTATGGTTTACACACTGTGGCAGAAAGGACGCTAAAAGGTCAGCAGAAAAAAAATATATATGTCAAGCCTGGAGCTGTGACTCCAAAGGTGTGGAAAGACATGATCTGAGAAGGGTTCTAGAGGGACTGGATAAGTGCTTGATATGGCAGGATTTTTTTATTTTATTTTATTTTATTTTTTTTGCAAGGGAGCTGCTTGCAAACGTCAGCACAGAAGCCAAGGTATATACTCGCAGTAACCTCTTGCTACGACCCCTGGTGACAAGACGGATAGTTCCATTCATCTGTGGGTGAACAGCAGAGGCTCTCTGCATTTTTTTACTTGAAGCCCTGGATGAATTTGTTTGCGGAGGGGAATGTCACCGTTGTGAATGCTCTGATCACTCATGTGCCCATAGTGAAGTCAGTGGTAGGGAGCGGGGGGAAGGAGGGCGGGGGCAGAGTGAGGAGGAAAGCAAGATTCTCTCTGGGGTCTCGAGGATGCCAGCTTATATCCAGCAAAACATCTCCAACCGAACATTAATGGAGGATGTGACTTCAAAACAGAGGGATCAGCAAATATGCCGTAAATTAATAATGTGCCCTTTTAGTAGCAATTGCTTTATGAAAATCGGTAGGGCCTTTTTTTTTTTCTCCCCCTCCTTATAGAAAGAGCCTGAAATAAGTGGGTCTCGCTGGAGTTTTGTTTAAGACTGACCCCTTACTTTATTAACCGTGTAATGTTTTAAGGTTGTTTTTTCCTCTCTGTCTCCTCCAGCAAGTCTCTATTGATCACTGTTTACAGTTATAATCCCTTTCAAATTTATCATCCATGACTAACACCACGCGTATTGATTAGTGCTGACGGATGTCCCTGTATGGTATATACCCACAGTGATTCTGGCCACTGAAGTACAGTAGAGATATATATATATATTTTTTTTTCCTCTCCTTCATCTGCTTTTTATAGCTTTCTGCTCCCCCCCTTTTGTTCTCACTCTGGCTAACCTATTTCACACAAACGCTGTGGGATAACATGTCTAAATTTAGGACAATTTCTTTTTTTCCTGATGAGGTCTTTGGAACAGGAAGGAAAAGACAGGGTAGTGGTGGGGTTTGGTTTTTGTTGTTGTTTTTTTTTTTCCTCAACTGGGAAGTTACGGAAAAAAGAGACAGGCCCTATAGGAGATCAGATTTATGAGGAACATCCACATGTCTTAACCTAAAGCCTAAAGTAACAAAGATGTAAGGGCTAGTTTTTTTAGGGACAAATTAGATGTCACTGGTGACTAAGGACAAGGTGTCCGAAATCTGGACTATAAATGGAGTCATTTGTCAACAATGCATTTTTGCTTGCCTGCTGCAACATTTCCTCCATCTCTTGGTGGCCAGAAATAGAGTTTAAGGTTAATCTCTTTTTCTTGGCCACCTTGACTAAACTTGAATTTACAAACTTAAATAAATAACTCCCCCCTCCCAAATCGTAGCCTCAAATAACCTCCAGGATTTTGGTACAGTAGCAGCCTATAATTTCTGTTCCTTAAGGTATTTGCTTCCTAATGGTTTTAGGTAAGATGCTAAAATTTCTGCATGCTTGTACAACATTTTTTGTTCCCTCTTCCTTCCCTTTCTGAGAGCCCTTAACTTTCAAATTGACCTTTCTCTCTACCAATGCCCAAAAGGATATTTAAGTAGTGTAAACTGCATGTCCTTGAGACCCCCGCTGAGCAGTGAGATGTGCTCAGAGAAGTGGCAGCTCACACAGTCTAACCCCTGCCATGCATAGCAAGGCAGCTCTGCAGCCATCCTTAGTGGGCACACGAGATCATTTTGGATCTGGTAAATGGCTTTTCTGACTTTGACCTTATTAACCCAAAGGAGTGAACTGCACCTTTCAAAGGTTTCTTCCAGCCTTTAATAATCCATTTGTAACGTTTTGGGGATGTGCTTTATGCAATAGTTGAAATACGTGTTCTCATACTTGTGTTTTATTTGGGTGTAATAAGACAGTAAGTATAAGACAGAGTAGCTAAACCTCAGTAAAAAGATGTTTTAAATATCCATTTGGCATTTATTTAATGCACAACTACTGTCTTATTAAATCTAAATCTTTATATTTAATAGAATAGTTTATTGTGTTATAGTGTTACTACTGTGACGCTGTAGTTCTGGTTGAAAAGGCATTTTCATTATAAACTCCTGTTTGCAGGTGCTTATAACTTCCTGAAGTATGGCACCTCTTTTATTTAAATGTGAAATCACTCACTGTACTTCTTAATTTTTTTTTTCTTTCATCTCCCTCTCCTTCTCAGAAGCAAGGTCATTTGGGTGTTAAAAACAAGAAAGCCAGCAGTTACTGAGGAGGAGCATCAAGAGTTGAGCACTGAAATGAGAGTTCAGAGTTACAGAGCTCGTGAAACACTGGACCCTGATCAAGTTGCTGTACCCGTGTCTGTTAAAGAATAAAGTTGGCAATTTGCTGAGTAATGCACAGTGCCACTGTTTTGACAGAGAGGCATGTTGGCAAGATGTGGTTGTCAGAAGGAGTGTTATCACTGAACTCTGAAATTCTTGGGGTCTTGATTGACTCTCTGTGTTGGCACAAGCTGTGTAGCAGGGCAGGGGCTTTGTGGAGATTCTTTTTCTTTTCAGCCTTACGCACAGGGGATGTCAGGACAGTATGGTAGCTGTATGTGGTGGAGGAGAACCATGAAACCTGTGCCCCTGGATATGGCAGGAGCGTCAGTAGCATCTTGCAGGGGTGCTGCCTGCCCAGCCTCACTGTTTCCTATGGTCTCTTGAAAGAAATTGCATCTCTTTTCCAAAAGGTGGGTGCTTGGGCCACCCATCTGTCTGTAGCACAGGAGCTCTTTGCTTTGATTTTGTTTGCTACCATAAACTTTATTGACACTGTCCCTGATTTTGATGTTTTGCAATGAAGGATAATGAAATACAAATGGTGGTCTCAGCTAGCATGAAGCATGTAACACTGGTAGCTACGTGAAGAGGTGAGTTGCCACAGGGTGCCCTGCTAAAACCTGCTGCAAACCAGCCTTGAAGTTGAAGGGCAAGTGTGACAGTGTTATGTGCCATCCTTCACGGGGTAGTTTATTCCTATTCCTCCTTCAATCACCTGTCAAATGAGTAGGAATGCTGATATCTGAATATGTTTAGAGCTTAAAGGGAATTTTGCGGAGGTGGAAGAGGAGACCTTACATCCCCTGAGTTTCCAGTGGTTACAGACTCAGGTAGATGCCATAAAGGAGTGAGTTTGTGACCTTAAAATCAAATGCAGTAGAGGGTAGGTGGGTCATTAGTCCATTCTAAGTTTGTTGGGTTTCATGATCGGGCGGCTCAGGAAAAACACAGAACAACCTGTCCTCTGTATCCTCACCTTGAAGGCAAACAGAGGCTTTTGTCATGAGCTCAGGACTGGACTTGGGGTCAGTGTACTTACAGGAGATGAGTTGGGTTAATTACCAGGTTTTATGATGAACAAACAGGACCTGCCTTCATCAGGGCTGTGTCCAGGAAATGGTGCAGCTTTCAACCATGCCTCTGAAAGGCTGAGCACACACGGCAGTGACATTGACAGTGGCTACGTGGCTTTGCTCTGGTGTCACTGAGGTTGACCCTTACAGCTTTATGTAGCTTTAATAGATCTAATATTTAATTGCTCTCTGGGCTGTGAACCACTTGTAAACAAACCTTAGCCTCAGTAGAAACTTTATAGTTAAATAAAAAAATGCTGACAAAGAAAGACTGGCGACACAAAAAACCCAAAGAGGAGCCCAGCACGAAACTGCCCCATAAAACCTGTGTAAAGAGGCAGTGTATTCCAGTGTTGCAACAGCAAGCTTTTTGCTTTGCCACAGGTTGAGTTTACACATGCAATTATTTTCCTTTATTTCAGTTTTAGCCCAGAACCTACTGGTGGAGTGGCACTGAGCAGAGAGGGTTGGTTTGTTTGATGTTTCTTTCTTTGTTTTTTTTTAATTATCACCAGACTTAAGCCAATTTCTCTTTTGCTGGTGGGAAAATCCATTCGGGAAGAAGGACATGTGCCACTGCTGCAAAGGGCACAGCCCATCCTTGTTGGCGTAAAACAGGCTGAGCAGTAATTGCTAAGCAGAGAGCTACTCTTCAAAAGCTCTTTAAAAGTTTTGGTAAATCTCTTGTAGCTGTCTGCAGCAATGCAGTCCTTTTGCTTGTGCCTAAACATCACATCTTTGTGGAGAATGCACGTAGAGATCAGCACAATTTCATCAAAATAGAGTTGTTTAAATAGTCAAGTCTCCTGCTCTCTTAAAACCTTTTCTGGTTTTAAGACTACTAATAGTTTCCTCAAATAAAAAGGCTTTTCCTCTGTCAGCCTTAACTCTACCTTACTGGGGGAAAAAAATTATCAATCAAACCCCAAATGTGTGAAAGGGCCTGTAGCTACAAGCTCCCTGCCTCGAAAGCCCTCCTGCAGCCATGGGCAAGCTGAAAATGAAGATTGTCTTCTAGGAAAACCAGATAAATCAGACACACATCTGCAGGTGATTCTCCCCATATAGTTTTCCACTGTTGTAAAACCTTGTGCAAGGTATTTTTAGTATTTCACGAGTGCCTGTAACTGCAATGGTAACCATTGCTTCTGTCCAAATTGTCCCAAAGTAGAGGCTACAAATAGACTCACTAAATGGAAGATGATCATGTTGGAGAGGTCTGAGCAGCTCCTGAATTTCCACAGAACTTGTAATTGTTTCAAGCCATTCTGTTATGGGAGGTTTTTTTTCTGTATAGGTAAAATGACCTCCTTTGCCAGTTCTAATTTTCCTGCTGCTTTGCAGTAGCTCTGTGGTCACACTGGTCAGCAGAATGATGACTGTTGTGAAGGAACAGGAAGCTTGTCTCTTAGATATATTTTTTTGCTGTGTTTTAGTAATAACAAGTATTTTAAAAAAATCTTGAAGGTACGAGAACTGGGAAATTTCTATTTTAATTTTTTTATGAAGATCATTTAAAAATATCCACAGGTTCATTTCTGTGTAATGCCATGTGACTTGGCATGCTTCAGATTGTAGTTAGTCACTTTTTGGTAGATTTCTCTTATGGAAAAATGTGTGCATGCCATTTAAAAATCATATTCAAGCATATGGAAAAATCCTTTGTGCTTGCAAAATGTGGAAATCTGGTCAGAAATGGGCTAGCTTTATCTTAAAAACCAGTCATATTTTTTTCTTGTTGTTGGAAATATAACTGGAGGAGAGCTTGGTTTTTGGAGAGAGAAATTCATCTAGGCTGGTGACATTTCCTGGTTGGACAGACCTGTTTTGAAATTTGTGATAAAACACAACAAAAAAAAAAAAGACATGAAGCAAAACACCTCCTTTGGATTTATTTTTCTGATAATGAAATCAACCCTGGACTTGCCATGAGCCTGGGGTTGGCCTTTCACCAAGCTTAGAAGTCCCCCAGGATTTTGGACCAGTCCCAGCAGCTGAAGGAGGGTCTGGAAATCCAGATATTAAATTGCAGGTTTCTGGGGATAGCACAAATACTGGTTTGGAAAAGCCTACGATAGCTTCCTTAGAAGGAGGAGTGATTTTCAAGTAATTGGTATGAAGATGGCCTAAAGTCACTTGATTAGTAGCATCCAGGGGGAAAAAATATTTTTCTCCATGTGAGAGGAAAAAAAAAATACCTATCATAATAATCCAGGCTTCTGTGTCTCCTAATGGCAAATAATTTTGATTATTTTCAGGTGCCAGCCTGGTAAGCTGATTGGTTTCCCATGTGGACAGAAGACTGAAATAACCTCTACGAAGTTCAGCCTTGAATGGATCTTCTTACAGGTTCTTATTTTTTATTCTTTTGGGAAGTGCATTTCCACATGTTTGTCCTGCATATCTTTTCTTTTCACATCTTTTCTTCCTTTTTTTTGGTCTTCTTTTTTTTAACCTCAGAGGTAGCAATCCTGCTGCTATTAGCAAGATGTCTATTATAGTGTCATTAAAAAAGCTATAGTCAGAGCATGGAATGACTCACATCATGGAGGAGTTAATAATTCACTGTAATAAAAGTATAAAGTTTTATGATAAACCACTCTCAGGGGAGTTAAATATAATCCTTAGCGGGTCACACACTGACTACAAAGCTTACATTTGTAATGGTAATTTGAATTTACTACATCGCCTTTAGTTTTTAAGCGTTTGTATGTCATTAGACCTTATAAATTGATTTATATATTCAACTCCAGTATAATTCTACATAAAGGTACAATAAATTTTATGGATTATAGATATGGCATCTAAAACAGTTTAGAAAAATAATTTTATGAAATTCACTTAGACGGTGGTGATGAACAGCGCTGAGGATGCCAGCGTGTCTCCACTTCTGAGACCTGCAGGAGGCCGGGAGGGAGCTGCAGGTGGTGGCAGGGACCAAGGGAGGTGACTGGGCTGTAACATGTCACCTAACGTCTCATTAAGGGCTTCAGTGACACCAAGTGCCAACGTTTCACACAGCCACAATTGTAATTGAGTGGGACCTCTGTGCTGCTCCAAACCTACATGTCCTAATGGGACATGTGGGCTCCCTGTGGAGAGACACTGCGGCCGCCCTTAATACTCTGTCAGTGATGTTGCTGGTAAGGGTACCTGCAAGGAAAGGCTTCTTTTGGTTGTACCATAAGCAGGTCACTTTTTTGTTTGTTTGTTTTAAATTTGGAGGCAGTCCAGCCTGCTGCGTTGCATTTCTGCCTGGGTTGAGTTTTGAGGGAAATCTTTTCTCAGCACTTTTTCTACTCTGCACTCTTTATCAGAAATAGCATCATCCTTTACCGGTATCATTTCAGCAAAGCTGACTGTGAGCAGGTGACTGTCAGTATTTTGCTATAGCAGATCCTGCTCAGACCTCTCATCTTGTGAAAAATTCAGTTTGCATTCTCAGGCATGTTTAGCAGTGCAGGATACAGCTCAAAAACATTTGATAAACTTTACCGTCTGTTTCTTAAGTGGTTTTAAATAGTCAACCAGCATTTTAATGCCTCTTTTCCTAAAGCCGGCGTAATTTCAGTTGCTGATCTTGAAAACCCTTTTGTCTAATCCTGTATGTAATCTTTCCCATAACAAAACTTAAAAAGATCCTGATACTCCCTAGTGGGCAGTTATCATCGTATTCCCCGTTGCACTCGCACATTAGCGAAGCTCTATCCCATCATCGTTTTGTTTTTGAAAGCATTGAGGTAAATCTCAGGTGGCATCCTGCACTCAGTGGGTGTGTCGCTGATTAAATGACCCAGCCAGCTGGACAGGTTTATGTACAATTTACTGGAAATGTATTAAATGTGTCTCGGGAAATGATTCTTTAAAACGTTCTCACTGCCAGTGCAGTAAAGATGAAGACCTTGGCATGAAACAGAGAGGAAAAAATTAAATAATTTTCAGAAGCTTGATGTAAAATAATGATACTAGATGTAACCTGAAGTCACCAAAGGATGAACATTTCGGCTGCACTCCTACTCCTCCCTTGATTAATTCCCATAATAATTCAAGGGTCTCTGAAACTTGCAGTCTGAATTTGAGCCCTGACACAAGCACACTGGGACCTATTTTATTCCTATCAGGCAGTTTCCACAGATAAATGCAGGATTACATAGGCAGAAACGGTGCTTGCAGGTGGGCAAATAAAAACTGCTATTTTCACATAATTATTTTTGCTATTCCAATTCCTCTTTTTACTCTTGTTGCCTTAAATATTGTGAGGACAGCATCTACACTGCCTCCAGGATTTTATTTGTGCCTGAATTTCATAAGCCAGTCAAGAGGACTTTACCTTCTCCTTGCTTAACATATAGCTAGTTTGAAATGCATGCTGACTTGAAAAAAAAGCATCCATCAGTATTTCATAGTGATGGCCTTGTTTGGTTGCATTGGAGCACAAAGAGACTCTGATGTTGCTGGAGTCTACCTTGGCATAAAGGGGTAGGTGAAGGGGCTTGTCAGGCTCAGAGACAGGGCTCGCTTGCCTTTTTTTCCTTTTGAAGCACCTCCATCGCTGTTGGTTTAGGTAAGAGCAATCAGGATAAATGCAAAAAGTGAACATATAACCAACCTATGTCCCCCAAATAAGTGTGGGGTTGCACTGGGTGGGAAACAGCAACAAGTGCTGTGGAGTGTGCGGGATGGCACCTTCTAGTTTCAGCATTGAAAATGATGCTGGGATAAACTGCTTTCTGCAGTATCCTTGAACATTTGCTCCGCAGCAAATAAAAGCATTAAGTCTTTCCTCCTCTTCCAAATAAACAATTTAGAAATAAAAGGTAATAACTGACGATATACAAACACTGAAATTTCCATTCTTCACAGATGAAATGATCCTTGCTGCAGATCGTGAAAAGAGCCATTAGTGAGAGAGAAAGGAGGGCGGGGGGGGGGAATTTGTCTAGCAACAAGCAGTATATTCTGTGCTTTAATAAGAGGGAAGCTGCCGGAAAGCTGTAGGATTTAAAATCACCATGGACACAGCAGGTTGATTTTTGCTGGGACAGGATGACTACTGGGGGAACAGAGGCAGGAGAGACAAGGAACACAGCTGGCGATGGCCAAGTACCCTGATTGAAGTTCTGGAAGTTTGTAAACCTGTGGTTTTGGGTTTCTTTCAGCATTTTTGCCCTTGCAGACAGGTTCTCGGTCATCCTCTCCTCATGTCTCCAGGCACATTTTGAAGAAAAGATTTCTGCTCTCCTGTTTAACGAGTCAATAGTAATTATTGTTTAGTACTGGATTATAGACAGGCTTATGGAATTAAATGGGAGCTGTTAGAATGTCTTTACAGCTGGCAAAGAGTTAATGACTGCAAGTTGAGATGGAATAGTTACTGCCTGGACTGATTTACTGTTTTACTTCTGTGATGTTTGAAAACCTAATGAATCATGTTACTTTCATCTCGATAGTTAATTCATTAGGAAAATTAGAGACTTCATTGTAATGTTTACCATGAGCTGGAAGGGTGGTTTTTTTTTTTCCTAGGTTGTTTTTTTTTCTTTTAATTTTAAGATTATGCAGTAAACTTTTGCCAGGTTTTCATTTTCTTTATCAAGTTTTCATTTTCTTTATCGTTCCTAAGTGAATTCAGCAGCAGAGCGAATGAGCCCAGCAGACCTGGGGCCTGCTTTGGAGGGGCCACCCACGCTGTTTACCTTGATTTCCAGGGGAGCTGTAGATGTTTTGCAAAATCAGGTCGTAAGCTCTTCAGACTCTTAGATGTGTACATTTGCAGACTAGAAGGGACTGTAAAGATCCTTTACTCTCAGTTTCTGGAAAATTCAGATGAAAAGTCCCCATCCAGCAGCAAGACCCCTTTGTTCTCTCCAATGCAGTGCCGAACACTTGCTCAATATGCTCTAATTTGGCTTGAACGTGCAATTTAATCTTCCCTCTTGTGCAGCGTGTTGCTTTTTGAGAAGAAAACCCGCAGTGATGCCACTCACAGTATTTATCAGTCTGTTAGAAACGGGGCTGGGAACCACCTCCCTGTTTGAAATAGGCCACACCATGCTCTGCAGAGGCTGACCTGGGCTGACGCTTGCGCTCGCTCTTGACCCAGCCTGACTGTCACTTAATAATAGTGAAGCGAGAGGGTTCACTCGCTGTTATACGTTGTCTTGGCTGCCATCTGGTTTGGTGATTTGCCTTCAGTACAGATTTATGGGTGGAAGGAGTACCAGGACCTGAGGAAATCCTCTCCTAGAGCAGGACAGGATGAGCAGGGCAGGTCCTAGACCCGTTCTTACCCTATGTAGTAAAGTCTTTCACTACTACTACAAGTGCAGAGTTTCCGTATATCCAGTGACAAGGAAACTCACGTGGCAATGTCTGGCTTCAGTGTAGGTGTGTTGGCAAATCGTTTCAGTCCTCTAGTGCTAATTACGTTTGTTTGAAAATGCATAATGTGCTTGTACAAAGAACAACAAAAAAAAAAAGCACAACAAAAGCCAATACCTTTGCCTGGAAAACGCTCCTTTATCCATACGGCATCAGTAAGTTGTACATACTCACTACTTAGGCTGATTACTTCTACAATTAATGTGCCTTGGGTTTGTGATTGTGTAATCATCCATGCATTGCAAAATGTACAGTGTGTACTGAAAAGGGTCTATGTTTTAAAAGGAATTCTTAACTAAGTTTTGACCTTGATAGACTCTGAAGGTGAAAAGGATCAATTATAGATAAAAGGAGGGGAGCTCTCTGAGGACTTGGCTACCTAAGACTTTCTCTAGGTATAATTCTAGGTCTGTATTTATTGGTATTTATCTTTCCAAAGCTCAGACAAGTAGAGGTGCTGTAATTGATTTTATTTGAAACTAAGAGATGGGGCCAAAGAGGAAGTTTTCACTGTTCTGCTTTTGCTTTTCAGCCCATTTAAAACTACCATTTGTACTAGGGGATTTAATGACATTCACCTTTTTTTGGCCAAATGTGTGAAGGGGAGCCTCTAGCAAAGCAAACTACCTCTCCTAGCTTCAAATGAGCTGGGAAAGATCCTCATCCTGCCAGCTCATCCTTAATTGGCCTACGATCTAAGAAGCAATTAAAACTAAAGGCCTGATTCATAAAAAATGTACGTTCTGTTTATATGTCTGTGTGCACAGGGGCTTTTCCTGCACTCCAGCTAAAAGTGCAGGAGGCACATTAGCTTTCCAGTACATCTTTTTGCAATTTACTCCTTCCCTCCTTTTTCTGACTTCAAGCTGACTTCCTCTCCTGGGTTCCTCCGTGCATGAGTAAAAGGGTGGATGTGGTGTAAACGTTCCAGGCAGAAAGCAAAGTTTAGACAGTATGTGAAAACGTCTAAATAAAAGCTAATGGTTTTGTGTCAGCAGTGCTGACTTCTGTTACCTGATTGATTTTTAGCAAGCCACTGGCTTGCTAGACAGATTTTGAAAGATCTTTGTTGTGTCTGTTTGGTGTGCAAAGCCTGCCATTCCTTTCTTTTTTTAAAAATTTTCTAAGGGAGGAAAAATAAATTGAAATAGTTAATGCACAGAAAAAATAGAAACAGAGGCGAATGATTCACCTGATGTGGAGGTTCGTGCAAAGCCCAAATTGGAATCAATTTGTTTCCCTTCCCATCCTTCCAAATTCTTGGTTAATAATCTGGTGCCTAAATGCATTGAAATGGAGTAATGCAGTTCCAGTTGTTCTTTTTAGACTAGAAATAGTTGGGAAGGGGGGGCTTTGCCTTTTTTTTCTGTGAAGATTTGTGGGATATAATTTATGTGGGTGACTTTGTGGTATAAAGCTGGATCGTGTTCCATCTGTTGTGAAATACCTGTAGCTTTTAGAATGATCTCCACTGTAGGACTGGGTTTTGCTGGAGGTGGTTTGATCCACTTTGGTTAAAATCATAGGAGATCCCCAAAGTGGTTCTTTAAGCATACCCCAAGAAGGCTCTGTCTGTAGTTGTTGCTACACCCCATCGTGGGAGCCAGGCTACCGTGCTTCAGTTTTTGTTTACTCCCAAAATAATCCTACACATGCATGAATCCTGACTGCTTCCCACCTGCTGTGTGGCAGTAGTGAGGCCACAGCCCTCGGCAGCGCTCGGCACCATCAGAGAGGTCTCTGCTTCTGCAGAGACAACAAGGGACCGTGTTTCCACCTGCAACGCCAGCCTGGCGCAAACCATACGGCGTTTGCCGCCGAGGTAAAAACTACCCTCTAGGGGAAAGAGAAGTGGCCTCTGGTCCACCTTCAGGATCAGAATCTGATAAACAGTTTCAAATGTCAGTGGCCTGTTGTTGGTAATTAAATTGTAATGACAGATCCGTGCTGATACTATCAAGGTGCTTTTGTCCTGGGAACCCTGCATTAAGAGGAGCCGCAACAGCAGTTTTGCTTGTTACCTCTTCCTACTGTTACAGTTAAATAGTTCATGGCCATCAGCTTCCTGAGCAGGAACGTGTGCTGTCTCCTGCGTGGGTTTCATGCACACAGTTACTAGGAATGAGTATTTGGATGTTCAAATGTTTGTTAGCCCAGGATAACCAGCATTCCTGGTAGCAGGTGCTGTAGGCACAGATTTGTTTGTATATTTTTACATCCAGCCTCAGAGCCTTTAAAATATATCTTTTAACTTTTTGGGGAGGAGAAGCAAATGTTCATAGAAAGGCTAAATTTCAAAATGAAGGAGCTTGGTCAGAGAAGTTTCAATATGCAGCTGTCAGCTTGTTTCATTATAGATAATTAAAAACAACATGAATGGTCATGAAGATAATAACAGTAGCTGCCTTCTTAAAAACAATAACAATAACTTTCTTCCTATATTGATGTTTGTGCCCTGAAAAGAAAAGAAATAAAGTGAGAGCGTTTCAAATGTTTTGTCGAGTGAGTCCCTTCAAAGAAGTTTTGAAGCCCTTTTCCATCCTGTTCTATAGAGGTCAGCAAGTTTGAGGAATTACAGGCACTAAGTGAAAATGAAAACATCAAGAGGCTTGCTGTCTATCACAAGTATCACTAAATCTTTTTGAACAACCCTGGGCAGTGAATTATGGAAGCATGGAATTGACTTACAGTTTATTTCTAGTAACAGTCAGTTACTATGTCAAATCTAAAACCATTCAGAAAAGTCTATAAAAATATATGACAAACTAACCAGCAACCTCTAGATCTTTTTACATGTGTATGGTTTCAAAGAACATCTCGCTAGTGCTTGTGGAAATGAACAGACAGGACGTTTTCACAAGGCTCTGTGGGTTTTTTTTTCGCCTCCTCACTCGTGTTGTTTGGCATCACAGAAAGCCTCTGGAGTAGCTTTGCTGGAGGAAGACAATATGGTGTGTGGGCAGACAAACAGTATGGCTCTTGCTCTTGTCTCCTTCGGTGATGCTCTTCCCCCTTACCCTGTGCACTGATACTGAATGTTCTTTTAACAATCCCCCAAACTTTATTTTGAAGGGCCTTCATGGACACCTGGGAATTTTTTAGCAAAGATACTGCAGCAGCCATGGTTGACTCCAGGGTGAGAGAGATGTCACACAGTGGGGATGCTGGCTCGGTGAGGAGCTGATGGACAAGTGTTGTGTGGATCTGCAAGGGTCTGCGGGGCTGCCCAGTCCTGCTGCTTGGCAGAGGGAGAGACCCTGTTGCCTAATGGGGCAGATATGAGCTTTTCCTTTAGCTGCTTAAAATGAAAGTTTATAAGAGCTCGGGTGCTGTTTCCTGAAGGTTAGAGTGGTGTAATTGTCGGGCAGCTCAGGGCTCCACTGTGCAGAGAGTATTCCAAAACAGTGCAGTTGCCTACCCTGTGCTGTTTGAGTCTCTGTTTTCAGTTTCCACTGAGAGGGCTCCTGGGAAGTGGGACTTACCTAAACTTGCTGCCAGATCTGAAATGTTGGTTGGCTGATGTGATATTTTGGGAGAGACCCTTTTTTTCGGTGACAGTTGTGCTGTAAAATAGCCCCTTAGATGAGATGCTTGATCGGAGCTTCTGTGTCTCCTTGGGCTGGGTTGCTAATTTTAGGGTGGGCAGGACAATTTGGACCTAATTCTTTCACTCTCTGATGGAGTTTGGAGACAAAAACAAAGAAAGACAAATGAGTTTAAAAATATGAAACAACTCAAGGCATAAGTCATTCCTTAGATAATATTGTTACAAGCAGATCACTGTCTAGAGTTGTGTGGATCTAAAAGAAGGGTATTTGGCCAGTTACTTCCAAGGACCACCCTGAGGAGGCTAATCAGGGAACAGGTCTTACAAAGCTAATGTTTTGTTTTCTTTCTGTATGAGTGACAGACATTAAATGTTTAAACATTGAATGCAAAATGTCATGACTCAGGATAGCCATTTTGCTTTCCTTGTGCTGCTTGTGCTGGGAAAGCATCCAAACCCAAGTTTGTCTCGTAAGAAATGATTTCAACATCAGTCCCCTGGCAATTGTATTTTAAAACTAACACAGCCTAATAAACTTTCACTCATGAAACCATCAAAGTTGTGTTTACTACCAGAACACTTGGGTCAATAAAAATACGCTACACACTAGGATTTGGGATTTTATTATTTTGCATTTATTGAGAAACAAATTGCAGAATAAAGTGGGGCCAGGAATAAAATACTCCTATATGCTGAGAATATAATACAAAATGTAATTAGGCAGCACATTGTTAAAAGTCAGTACCAAAATCTAACAATATGGTGTCACCGTTTGTGAGCGTGTAACTGTATAATACACAATTGTCAAGTGTTGAGAAAAGATCTCATTTTGATAATGCATATTGAGATGGGAAGTCTGTTGCTTAATGAGTGGTCTGAAAAATACTTACGGCTCCAGGATGCTTGACAGCTCTAACTGCAACATTGTGCTGCCTAGTCAAAGAAACAGCGAGTTAGGAGGGATGCAAACAAAAAATAAGTCCTTTTTAGGAGTGAAGAAACGGGGATGTTTACATTTAAGGGACATGTTAAAACAACAGTTATTCTGCTCAGGTATTAGTCCTTTAATATCAAGAGATTGATTTGCTTTTTTTGATTGATTTCTGTTTTATATGCCAAATCTGGCTTGAAAGATGTTTTTTTTTCAGAGCCATTCCTGATTGCCTCAGTTTCATATCTATTCAGAGGGCCGAGGACAGGAGTGTTCTGCTCACCTGAACGTGGGCCAGAGCCAGAGCAGCTGCTCTTGCCCACTTCTGCAATTTTTCAGCATAAATCAGCCATGACTCTCAGTGATTCCTTCTCTGGCATACTCCTACCCCAGCTGTGTGCATACAGCTCTACTTGTGCAAAGCAGGAGGCTGTGACTTCTGGATGCCACGTGGTTTCCTTCCGAGCTGTCACCTCCTGTGTATGGCATCGCCCACACAACGACCTGGGACCTGCCGGCAGCTGCAAGAGAAGTGTTCCATACCCTCAGCATTTCATCGAGCTCCCTTCCACAGCTTCATGTGCCTGCTGGAGTTGTGCAAAAAGCCAATACTCAACACAAAAGAGCAAAGCTATACAAGTTGCACCAGCAGGTTGCACACCTTTTATTTTTGATCCACACTGCTTTTATTTTCTTGGTAAGAGATTAAGAAGGTATTGTTAAGGTTATTCTAGATGCCACAAAAAACTGCAGGTAGCATTTTGCAGTGAATTTCAAAATTCTTGAGTAGTGTTGTGCTGGTAAACTCAGATTTGAACTCCCATGGCATACATTCTGTTCCCTCATTATCCCGTGTGTTCAGGAAGCTCAGCACAACCCATTGCGACTTGTTTTCTCAGAGGGAGTGATTACATGTGGTGTAGTGGGTTTCTTTGTGTGTGTGTGGCAGTCATATAAAAGCTGGTCTCTGTTGTTTTTCAGAGTATTTGTAGCAGCTGCAGAGGAAATGTCCGTGTTGCTCTGTGTTTTAGAAATGAGGTTGGGAGTCTGTTGGTGCCTCTGGAGACTGCTGGCAAGGCTGATGTCTTCAGGTGGTACCTGAAGGACTGAGCTTG
Source organism: Urocolius indicus (assembly GCA_013401255.1). Taxonomy (NCBI): domain Eukaryota; kingdom Metazoa; phylum Chordata; class Aves; order Coliiformes; family Coliidae; genus Urocolius; species Urocolius indicus. Next base: position 242,354 of record WBNH01002598.1, on the reverse strand, counting down.
CTGCTGTCTGAGGAAGGGAGCAGGTGGTAGACTTTCTTCCCCTTCACTCTGCTCCCAAGCCCAGAAGGAGTAGTGACTAGTTTGGACTTCAAATAAGTAAAAGAAAGTAACTGTTTTTACATTGTCATATACTTAGTGCTGCAGACAAAACCTGCATTTATTACTGTGCCTGGTGCCACAACAACCTGCAGCAGAGTGGCACTGGAAATGTGTTTCCAAGTCATCTTCAGAGCAATGACTCTAACTGAAAGGCAGGGAATACTGAGCTCTGCCCTGATTGGAAACAGACTGAAACTCCTCCAGTGTTGCTGGGATCACAGCAGCTCTCTGTGCACCACACCAAAATGTGGGGAACTCCCCCAAAATAACTGAAGGTCTGACCTCTTTCCTTCCTTTCTGCTTCCTCTCTGAGTCCCTTGCCCATTTCATTAGCAGATTTTTAACGGAAACTTTTAGAAGGAGGGGTTGCACACTTTAATTACACACTTGAAACCACCAATTATATTGCTTCTAACATCAAGCACGTCTTTTTTTTTTCCCCTTGGTCATTAGCCTTATTAGAGCAAACCTCTTTAGGAGGCTGACCTGCCTACAGTATCGTGTCTTTGCTTTTCTCAGTGTCTTATGTGTTTATCCTGCAAATGTACATTTTCTTCTATTTCCTCTTAGTTTTCTTTTAAAACATGGTTTAACCATAGATGATTTGAATCAGTTGCAGTAGAAATACTGTGTACCAAAGTCTACTCAGGCTGGGTGCTGCTTCACTATTATGGTGCAGCACGTTTCCAAATCCTGTTGCCTGCCAGCACCCTGATACAAGGGACCTCTGCTCCAATGAGCCTCAGGAGTGCAGTCTGGTTAGGCTGGGTTTGGCACTGCAGTGCAACCCCTCGAGCAAGAGATGTGCTGGGCCGTTTGAGTGCATCTTCTAATTTAGGGTGTCAGGACTGGAGCCACCAAAGAGCAGCTGCCTGGACATTGCCTTCCCCTTCCCCTCAGCTGCTCTGAGCTTTTGTTTCAGACTGATAGCTCTGCTCTGCTGCATCCATGGGACGGCTGGGGACAGGGCGGGAGGGCTTAATGGGAACTTGTCAGAAATGATTGCGCTCGTACCTTTTTGTGCTGTCAGGGGGAGATGTTAAACTCTCTGTGAAAGCTGGATGTGAGCAGGGATGGACAGTGGTCTTCGGACCATTACAACCTACTTCCTCTAATTTTTAAAATTTATATACTTTGTAATGCATTATTAATTTTCTTGTGAGTGATATGACTTTCAAGGCTATCAAGGGACTAATCTATTTTTTACACAGAGTAGAGAAGGATTCCAGGTTTGTACAAATAAAATACGCCCTGGAAGCAGTGCAACCAAAATGATATCTGTAAACATCATGGCTTTACCTCTCTTCTGAACAAACATCAGAGTCTTTATAGACAGTTAACACTTCAATTAGACAGAATTTCAGGTGATCATATACGTCTGCTATTAAGCTAAAGCATTTGTATCCTTTTTCATGAAGATTACTGTCTTTGTACAGGACTGAGCTGGGTATATTCAGGAAGAGATATTCATATCCTTAGTTTAAAGATATTTGGGAAAAAACACTTAATTAAACAACCGCTGGAATTAGCTGAAATCCAAAAATTGAGTTGCCATGGGTATAGTGTATTTGCTTAATTCTAGCTGATGGCTTCTTGCCTGCAAGGAAAATTATATATGTGGTTGCAGAGATTTAAATATGCTCCTTTTCTAGTGGAACTACTGGTATAATGGTTTCATAGGTCTAAGTGTGGGGATCATTTTGTTTTTTGGATGTTAAATGGTAGTGGATATGCACTCATTTCTTTAATATAGAATCTGGTGGAAATAAATAACATCCTGCAAATGTTTATTTGAAAGTTTGTTTGACTTCTGGAATCATGTTAACATAAGCTTTAATGTACTGAATTAGACTTGTTTTAACATTTGAAAAAAATAGCTTGAGTGCAGTAACATGGTCTCACTGGTGAGCCAAAGGCAGGAGAGCAATGTGGTGTGATTAAAACGTGCCATTGCAAGATTAGTGCGTATTTTTTTATTTCATAGATATCCAGTTCACAATTTATCTACTTTTTCTTTTTCTCGGGTGCTGTTAGCTACAAAGCCTGATACCAGCTTGCCTACTTTGGAGCAAAAATAATGTTCATTTTTTTAATCTCCACTGTGTCTTTCCTCCTCTGCACTGTGTGAAACAGGTAAACCTGGTAGGCACGAGGTGTGGTGGGAGCTCTGGTTCGTGTATCTGACCTACCAGGATGTACCTTTGGCACTGAGATAGTACAGAGTATGAAATTAAGTCTCATTTGGGTGAAGACATTTGAGCTGACTACGGAGTTTGAACATTTCAGTACCAAACCCGTGAAAGAAGGGCAGTTACATTTCTTAAGTCTTTGCTCTTGGAGTCTGAACTGCATTTGATGCATCTAAGAAGAGGTATTAGCACATAGCAGGCATGAGGACTTGCTGAGCACATGGTATAAATTAAAGCACCTTTCCAGTCCAGCTATAAATCAGGGATGTTGGCATGTTCCTCTGCAGGCAGGAGCCTGTCTGGAGCAGATGATTTGCCCACCTCATCCCACCCAGAGCTGGGATAAGAGAAAGGGAATTGCAATGAGGATCTTATCAAGGCTGTTTCATGGTGTCAGGAATTGATCTGTCCTGCTTACGAACTTCTCACAGCCAGAGCTTCATTATCTTACGTTTGGTTGGTTATTGTCATATCCATGACAGCTAAATGTTACGTGCTTTAACAGTGGATTTCTGTTTGGCAGTGCCAGAGGGAGGCTGCTGTTATGCACTGTCATGTACCAGTGTAGTTGAACAGTTTGCTTTTCATGCTTTGCAGTCTATCTTAGATCCTCATTGGTTAGGAGTGTTTTGCCAAAGACGCAATGGGCACAAAATAAGCCAGCACAGCTGAGTATGGGAAGGTACCTGCAGAGCAAAGGAATCCCTGAGTGATAACATTCAAAACCATGCTCTTCTGGGAGGTGATGTATGGTAATGTTTAGCCTCAGAAATGGCTTCTTGGAGGTGTTAAGTTTCAGTAATTATTGCAGCCTTGAGAAGTCCTGCATAAAAAAATGCTCTTAGGAATCATGGAACAGAAAGATGGCTCCAAAGCACCCTGAGTGCTTCTGGGGATGAGGAGTGATAATCATTGTTCATGCCTCAAGCCAGGATGCTTTTCACTCTTCGATTCCCCTTCATGGCCAAATAGGAACCTTTGACCTCTTCTCTCATTTCTGTGGTGCAGTTCACTCTGTGCAGGATACACGTTGCTCAAAAGCATAGAAAGTTCAGCAGATCCTCTGTTCTCTTCTTCTGGGTCCTACTGTAAATGCCTGAGGAGGATCCTTTAGCTAGGTCTCCATGCAATACAGTTCTTCCAACTGTTACGTCATTGTATGTTATGGTGCCGGGATGGTAGAGCTTATTACCTGTCTGTTGAAACCTGGAAACAACTAGTTCTGAAAGACAAAAAAAAAAACCCTGGGAGACGCCTTAATTAGTGCCATACTGTGAATGAGTTGCCCAAAGTTTGCTTGGAGCCTGTAGCACACCCCGGGAGTGCATGTTTTGCACCCAGCTCTGAAACTGACTCTCTGTGGCCCTGGGCGAGTCACTTAACTCCTCGTGGTTCATTGAACTGCAAAGGGGAGATAACAATTCCTGCCTACCATGAGGTAGGTTGTGGCAGGATAAATTAGCTGTTGGCTTTTAAAGCACTTTAAAGATGTACTGCAAAGCATTAAGAGCACTTGTTTTTATGAAGACAGTAATGGTTAAATGATAATTTCGTGCTCTCGCTGAATTTGTTAGTTTTAAAGTGTGAGTGTTATGCTTCTACAATATGCTATTAATCCAAACAAATTACTTTGCCTTTGTGTGGTGTGTGAGAAAGCCTATGAATTTACCTTTCTGTAGCTGTAAATGCGGTGGAAAGGATTTGAACTTCCCTTCTCACCTCAAAGCCTCTGGCAAACTGGTCACTGACATAATAAATATTCAGCATTTAATAATGCTTCACTATTCCTCTTTAAACCATTAGTTGTTTCCTGCTTGACTAAGAAGAACTTCAAATTCAATTCATTAACATTTCTTTAAATAGCCCTCTTAACAATGCCGGCTTGGTTTCCTTGTTATGTTCTGTCACTAATAGCGGTTTTTACTTCTAACCTGTTATTAATTAGAAATAAAGACTGGATCTCTTAATTTCTGAATTCGTCCTAGAGCCTCTTTCCCTGGATGCCGAAGAGGGTCTGTTTTTTTAAGCCTAGTGTGTCGTGTTATATAATTGTTCCCGGGGTAAATAATTTAGCTGGTCAGAGCAAGTGCACTTCTCTCCGCCTTGAGTGGTCAGCCCAGCGGCGGGCAGCCAGGCGTGCCAAATCCGAGGCAAAGAGGAGCACAGCTGCATGAAACTTTCATTAGGGCCGCGGAGGTAAGAGGCCGCTTCTCTTCGGTGCTTTCGGCGTGACCCCCAGGGCTGCCCGCGACCGCCGGCGCTGGCAGGGCAGCGTTTTGCAGAGGCTTAACGTCTTTGCCGTGAAGGACAAATGAACAGGCGCAGATCGTCTCAGCCACCCTAATCTTTTCTTTCCCTACTTCAAAGCCTTCTGTGTTGCATCTCGGTCTGTAATTACCCTTGAGGTATTTCAGACTCGAAGCGACACCGGGAAAATTGCACTTCCCGATAATGGGAGTCCACAGTTGTGTTTAATCAATTATGTAGTTGGTCATGAGACTGGCTTTTTAGTTAAAAGAATTTGAAGGCCAACCCCTTATGCCCTGGCTGAGGAGTGCGACAATACCGAATTAAAGAAACACTAGCCATTTGATGTAGCTCAATCTGGGCTTTACCTGCTTAATTAAAAGCGTGTTGCCGATACCCACTTACTCCTCCATGCTCTAAACAGCCGGTTGAATGCCGTGCTGTAATTTCCTAAGCAAAACTGCTTAAGTTAGGTGGAGCTGCAACACTAATTTTTACGGATATAAACAGATCCGCTCAGCAGCAGTGTCTCCAGATTTGTTGGAGCTGGTGGCAGTGCTGTAGCACAGGGCTCCGAGGTGTGCGGATGCTGGAGAGGAAACGCGAGCCGAGCTGGGAATTGCAAACACACAGCCTTGCTAACTCGCTTTGAAAGATACATGACAGCCAAAAGCTTCACTCCTCAGAAGTAATGGAGTTGGCTAGGGTGCAGGCGGGTGCCAGGGTTAGGGAGTTCCAGTGGAATAAATTCAGATGATGCTAACTCACCAGATGCACTGAGATGTGTAGTAGCTGGCAGTGGGAAGGTCTTGCTTTGGGAAGCTGGTAATGGTGCTGCAGGCCAGACAAGGTTAAGTGATGGCATATACCTGTCCTTGAAGATTCAGCGTGGCAGGTTGTGATGATAAGTTGCCAGGGTAGTTGTGCTGGGAAGGAGAGAAGTGTTCAGGGAACCTGTCCACAGGGCTGATGAAACCTCTCCTGTCTCGTGTTGAGCCCACACAAGCTACGTGACTGGCCTGGTTTTCCCTGTACTTGGGCTGACTCATCTGTGTCTGCCATTTTCCATGGCCTTGCTCCCTCCTGCTAAGGAGAAATGAACCCCTGCCTTCCCTCTGTGCCTTTGAATGCTCAAGTAGGTAAGTAGGAAAGAGGAAGGACAGGGGGACCAGCCATTTCTATGCTGGTGAGAAGCAGATTTCATAGCACTCTTAAAGGTTTGCAGTGAGGCTGGGCACTTGCTGATGTGTGTGAGGCTTTGGGAATCCTCATAAATGCTGAGGGTGTTGCCAGATGTTTGTTCTTGGACGTTGTTGTTGGCGCTGAGTGTAGATTGGATGGCCACTGAATTACCCAAACAAGTGCTCTTAGAAGAGCATCTGGGAATTTTTCTGTCTTCTCCACCTTCTGGCCTGCTTTCCTACCTCAATCTCCAGTTGCTTTTCAGCAATGCTTAGCAAGCCACTTACTGCACTCCCGTTTGCCTGCTTCTCTTTGGAAAGTCTCCTGAAATCTCAGTCACTGATGGTTTTCGTCATATATGAAGTACAAGTTTGATGCTATTTCAGGTCTGCTTCACTTGGGGAAGTAGAGAACCTTCAAAATTCAAAACATCTTACAAATTCATACATTACTTAGGTTACCTCAGTGCCTGCTAGCTCTTTGCCTGTGGTGCCAGTTTGTTTCAGAAATATTATTGTCTCTGAATTTGGGAAGATTGGGAGGGCTGATGATGCGTGAGGAGGTATTGATTGATGTATACATTTATACTTCTGTTACAAATTCTTCTTTTTCAGACAGCATTACAGATAACTGTCCCAGGAGAAGGCAGCTATGAATATCTGATATATAGTTACAAGTAAGATGTCTATCTGCAGCATGCAGTAGGCTACTCCTTAGGTCTTTCCTCTCTCCTCTAATTTTAGCCTAGTAGTGCTATGCAGGCGTTGTTGTTCCAAGTCGTACAAAGCCGGTGGGCTGTCTTGTTGGGAATCACTCATTGCCCTAACCCAGTTTCAGTTAGTCTATTAATATACCACTGGAGTCTGGCTGGAGCACCAAGTCCTCTGTGGATGGGCCAGTAGCAATGTCTGTCTCCTGGAGCAATTATAGAAGTTTTATAAAGATGATGATTGGGATAAAAGTGATCAGAAGGACACAACAGACAAAAGAAGGACCAGGGGGAAAAAGTCAGGTTAGGACTCAAAACTGTGTCCTCAGAGCTAATGGGGGTTCAGTGGAGGATGTGATTGTTATGAAAAAAATGTCCCTCAAAATCACAGTCCCAGACTGTTCTTGAAAAATAACAAAAGTCCTTATGGTAACAAAACTGAAGTTCTGAATCTCTTCTGTCATTCACACGTGAGCAGAGTCAAGTCTTGTCTCAAGCAGAGCTTTGACGTTAGCACCAATGCGGTGGCAATTGTTCCTGCTCTGCTCGGGGTGTTTGCTGCTGCAGCACAGCCTGGGTCCTGGCACAGGCTCAGCCACTGTGAGCAGGTTGAGTTTAGCCCAGATCCCTTCCCTTGATCATGTTCACTGTATCGTTGTATGCGTACTTGTGCTGTCTTAATGCGCTCCTGGAGCTCCGGTGTGTGTTGCTTCATTGCTGATTAGGCAGATGGGCTGATACGAGACCAGTCCCTGGAGTGCTGCTTCCATACCAGTGATTTAGCTGTGTAACTCTCTGTAACGAAGCTTATTGAGGATGGCAGCCTGGGCTGTCCTGTGGAATTCAAGATATGTTATTTTTGTTCTGAGGACATTTTTAAAGGATTTTAATTATGTGCATGGTTAATAAATGTCATGCTATCCATCTTCAGTCATGCATACACATGTGGTGTGCTGCTCAGGTACCCACTGGCCCATAGTCAGGATGATGTGCAGCCAAATTTGTGGCATGTAATTACTTGGCTTTCTTTTGGGGCAAGTGCAGGAAGAGATTGTTCCTGCTACCCCTAATAGTGCCCATATGACAGAGAAATGCACAGAGTAGGTGAATCTTTAATGTACCCACAGCTGAGAACGTAAGCGGCTGCTGCCCCCTCTGCAGTCAGTTATACCATCTTAATTTGCTCTGGCATAAAATTAGTTTCCCCCCCCCATCTTATTTCCTCATACAAAGCAGAGATAAAGATTGTTTCTGTAGAAAATTAAGGTGTCAGGGGATAGGTTATAGACCTGATAGATGAGGGAACAGGGATCACTCAGTTTCCTTGGTTGTTACAACAAGCCATTTCCAACTTATCCCAAATGTTGTGGTGGCTCCTGAGGAGGTTCAGTGTCTTGATGTGGATGTATACCTGGTGATTCACACCAGATATGTTCAGATTGCCATGGGAAATGCCAGCTCCAGCAGCACAGGTGAGTCAGTCACAAAACTGTTACTGCTTAATTTTGGTATTGTAGTTCTTCCTTTGCTTAGGAAAAAACCTCTTGCATTGCACCCTGCATAAAGAAGATCAATTTGGAGCATCCTTAGATGTAGTTTCAAGTAGAAACAGTGGTTCTGAAACACGGTGGGGCACCAGCCCAGAATTTTTTGTGCAAGTGCACAGGAGAGGTGTGATAATACACATTTCTTGCCCAAAATTTGTGTTTTTCTTTCTGTGCTTTCTGGGTTGTTTGGTTTGGTTTTTGTTTTTTTTTTTCATTGACCACCGGCTATGACCATATGGCTTCTCTGCTGTTTTCCTCTGTGTCTTCTGCCCCCCTGCTCTGAACATATTATAATGTTCATGAGACATTTTTTAATACGAGTTCTGGTCTTGCCTGGCAGCATAAAACATCTTGTGTATTTGCATTTTTTAGTTTAATCATTATCTTAATATTTTTGGGCAGTAGCCACAGAATCTTTTTCTCTCTCTCTCATCTCATTTTTAAAGCAACAGTTCGTGCTTCTCCCTACCATAGCCTCAGCATTACACTTGCTTTAAACCCGTAGCTAAGCAGTGGTTTTGAAAGAGGAGACGACAGTAAACCTGTCTGTAAGACATGTTTCAGAAGCTCCTGTTACTTCAGTCGTCTTTGGAGCAGGCCTTCAACATTGACATTTATTAGTCAGAAAGAGCTATCAGACTCTAGCTAAGGACACCTGGAAATGTAACTCCTACAGAGGGATGATCTGGCATTAAACAAGTTCTGAAGATTAAAATAATCCTGGCAAGCCTTGAATTAGCTGGAAAGCTCTCTCCCTCTTTTGCACTCTGGCTGCAGCAGACTCCTTGCTCCTTTTTTTTTTGATTGCTGGTTATATCTTAGGTGATGTAGCCTGGAGAGGAAGTGTTCCCGTTACCAGAAAACCCTTCTGTTTTCAAATCCAGCTTGACTTTTCTAGTCTTGGGGCTAAATTCAGTCCTGATGCAACTGCTGTTAATTTGTGTGTAGTTACACCAATTGTGCCTGGGCTAAGTTTGGTCCTGAATGTCAAACTCAGTGTTAGCATCTTGGGATTACCTCATGATCTTCTTTGTAATCCTTTTACAAACATATTTTCTTTTCAGCTCATGACAAACCTAATTAGTGGTGTTTTCAGTAAATATGAATACCTATATTGAAAGTCCTTTTTCAAATATAGATTTGCCATGACCTAACATTAGTTTGACCTTCTGTAGCATCTCTCAGGGAAGTATTTTGCTCACATTGATTAATCAAACTTCATAGCATTTACTGTGTAAGTAAAAAATTGTTATCCCTAGGTTAGAAACAAAAAGGCTGAGGGTCACAGGTTTTTTTTTTTTTCAAAAGCACCTGAAGAATGAAAAATAGAACTAAACTGTCTTAGCTTTTAGACCTCTGCCAGATTTCCAAGACCTCTGGCTTGGCACAGATATTATCCAGATGCTTTCCTTACTGACATTCCTGTTCTCTGCTAGCATGTTGTGATTATGTTTCCCTTGTTCATCTTCCCTTAAGCTTTGTCCTTAACCATTTGCCTTTACTGTCTTGACAAAGTTTGAGAAAGGGGGAAAACTGTAGGCTCTGCCTCAGCTGTTGGGAAAGTAGGAGCATCTGGTCTGAGGCTTTTTCTTATCATGGCCAAAATGGCCAAAATATGTACTTGTTTGTAGAGGTCCTCTCCAGCAAAGGAAGGGCCTACCTCCACCTGGTTCTGCTCCAACAAAAAATTACTTGCCTTTTGTTTGGAAAATGAAAGGATAGGATTGGGTGAGGCTGTGGTGAGGCTTTCAGTGCTTTACATCAATCTAGATCTCTTACCCCAGATGAGACAAGGTGTAAGCTGTAAAAGGGGCAAAGCAGTTGGGTCCGTTGCATTTGCAGGCACACAGGGTTACATGATTCTGCAAAACACCCTCTGTCTCTCAGCTGGCTGTGACACACTGCAGGGCATAAATCTGCCTCTTCATGCCCTATGATGCCAGCACCATGCACCGTTGAGATTCTCAACACCAATACCAAAATTACTGCATCCTGTTCTCAAATGGTACCTCACACCAAAGTCTGATTCAATAGCCACCAAGTGCAATTAAACTCTCTTTACCTTTTTAGGTGTTACTCACTGCTCTTTGCTGGTAAGTTCTTATTTAGAACAAGATCTGCCTTCAATTATTTAGCTAAAAGATGCTGGGTGGAATTACATACCAGCCAAGCTGGGGTGACTTGTCACAATCTTTTAGAATTGCCTCTTTTTTTTTTTTTTTTGAGGAATCTTAATTTTTTTCCCCCTTAGAGAAAATGATTCATAATCATCAATGAGTGCTTGGAAAATGTCACCTAAAGGTACCACAGATGAGACCTTCCAGGCTTATGAAGCAATAGAAGAGTTAGTTAATGTGACATTTTTTTTCTTTGCTCATTTGTTTTCCCTTTCTGGGACAAGGGTTCCTGCATCACTCAAAACAAGAAAAGAGCCTTTTAACCAGCTATGTGGAGAAAGTCTGGATATTCAGTTTTGCTTAGATACTCCATCTCTGAATTTTGTACATATTTCATGATCATCTACAATCAAACCAAAATTATTCTTTTCCTCTGTTATGTATTTGAGAGACTTTTTTTTCCCCCCCACATCTGTCCTCTTCTTTAAGCTAAATCAGCCTCCTCTTCAGTTCATATTACAGGATCATGAAAGAAGCTGCTTCATGGATTATGAACTTGCTTTAAACTTCCTTCTCTGTAACACAGTTCTAACTTCCAAGCTCACTCTCCTGCCACTGGAAACTCTTATTTTGCATCTCCAGTAAAACATACTGAATTGAGGACAGGTGTTTTTCCTCATTTGTTTTTATTTATATGTGCTGACAGTAACTGTTTTCTAAGTAGTAACTGTTTGATTCAAAGGCTATATAAATCAACTGAATTTGGGTTACAAGTCATAGAAAACAGGACTGGAAGGGATATCAAGACATCAACTGATCCAAACTAGACCTATTGTATCTATTTTGTTTCTGAGAGACATTTCTCTAGTTTACTCTTAAAAGATGTCTGGTCACTGTTTTTACTCTTAAAATAATTTTCTTGCACCCAACTAAATTTCCCTTTCTGTCCTGTCCATTATAGGCAGAGAGAACAAAGCAGTTCCCTTCCACTTGGAAGGAGTCTTCTGTACACTTGAAAATTCTTTTCCTACCTCCCTTAGTCTCTCTTTCTGAGGATCTGCATCCTCGTTTGTTCCCACATGGTTTATGTTTCTGTCATGTGAGTTCTAGCTGTCCATCTTTGATTCCTGGCACCCAAAAGTGGATGCAGAAGTCTACCTGGTACTTACGTCTGCTATCTTGGTGCTGGGGATAAGTCACACAAAGGACTAGATGTCTTGGACATTAAATGCCCAACTTGTGTTCAGGAGACAGCCAGCACAGCATAGGTGGCTTGGGGTTTTTCTTGCTTTTACTTGTAGCTGCTGCTTTCAGATTTAGGTTTCTCCTAAATCACGCCAGAAGCAATCAGTCATGTTAAAATATTCCAGAAGCCAAAATCTGCCTGTGTGTGGGAAACTTAGCCACGTGCTTTATAGTGTTGGCCAAGGGAGATGGTAGAGGGCTTCTGACACCTGGGAATTAGTCTGACGATTAGATCTTTCATAGTGCAGCATAAAATACTCCCCCCAACAATGTATTTTGTGTAACTTAGTTGTTGATAGCTTGCAAATATCTTAATGCTGTCCCATAAGCACTTCTGAGGGAATGTTCATCACCTGTTTTTCTTCAAATGACTTCAGAAAGACTAAAGGGGAGCTGACATGACAAATCATAGGGTAAAACATTATTAGAAACAAGAGGGCATCCTTCAAAATGCTGAAGCTGTGTATTGAAGAAAGGGAGGACAAGGCTCACAAATCTTTAGTAACTCTTTGAAGGAGTCCCCAGGCAAATGAACAAAGAGATCTGGGTGATATGGTGCTCAGGGAATTCAGAGGCATTTGAAGAAGTGCCTCACCCAAGAGTCTTCCAGGAAATAGCCTTCATAAGTTTCATGCATGGGTAAATAATTGTTTAAAAGATGAGAAACTAACAAAGAGGAATAGAGAGATCATTTCCACTGCTCATGTTTTCATAAACACTCAAAAAAACCCAGGGTGAGCAGTAAGACAACAAATTTGAAGGCGATGCCAACTTATTAAAGAAAATAAAAGGGAAAGGACCGATTGCAAAGAGCTGAGGAACTGCCTTTTCATACCGTGTCCCCGAGTGATAGAGTGGGAGATTAATTCAGTGTGGATGTAAGAGGAAGAGAGGTGGGGTGAAAGTCCCAGCATTTCATTTAATACTGTCACTTGGGGGAAAAAAAATAACATTGTGCTTTTAGAGCATCACCTCAGTGCTTAGTATTTGTTTAAAGAAAAAGCAGACTTACTGTTAGGAGCTATTAGTAAAGTAATACGAAACAAAAGAGGAGATACTTTTCAGCACTTTAGACATCCAGGCTTGCCCACATCTTGAATACTTGGTTCAGTTCCAACACAGCAGGAGTGGAAAAGGCATGGAAAAATGAGTGATTAGAGTCAGAATGGCTTTGTATGAAGAATTATAAAGTAGTCTAGAATTCTTTAGCCTGGAAAAGAGATGAGGGCATATGACAAGGAGTTGTAAAATGATAACTACTAGCAATGACATGAAGAACAGGGAACGATGGTTCATCTTTTCTTCTAACATAAAGTAAAGGAACATCAAATAAGCTATCAAGTAAGACTTCAGAGTAAACAAAAGTGTTGCTGCTTTATGGTGAATGTAACATGCACAAGGAACTCCTTTCTGCAGGATGGTTTGGATGCTGAAATTTTTCAGATGTTTAACAGCAACTACTGAAACTTATGGGGAAAAAAATGAACAAGTCATATATGCAAAAATGCTGTCTCTGTCTCTGAAAATCTGTGTGTTGCAAATTGCTGCAGACTGGGAGAGTGTTCAGGGATGCATTGTTGTATGGGCTGGTCTGTTCTCTTCCGTGGCTATCTGCTGTTTGTGGCTGCTGGAGACAAGTCACTGGATATGCCTTTGGTCTGATATGGTGCTGCTGCTGCTATGTTTACTCTGTCTTTCTTAAAGATGTTCAGCCATTGCAACAGATTGTTTTCAGTGGTGAAAACAAATTGTTTGATTACTCTCAAAGAAATCCAGTCAGGACAAGGAGATCTGGCAACTTCAGGGCTGTAGCAATATAACTTAGAAGTGAAACAATAAAAAAGACTCAGACTCTTTAAAGGAGTAGTAAAAGGGGGGGGAAAAAATGCACCCAAACAGTCATATATCAGAGTGGCATGTAAAATGTCCAGCTGAGGGGTGTTATTGATGAAGTGGTGAACTTTAAATCCATGCATAACATACCTCCAGTAGGAAGGTTCTTATTTCCAGTGCCTGGGGTAATCTAGCAAAATCTAAGCCATATCTTTAATGAAGAAGATAGGCTATCAATCAACGTGGAGATGACACAAGCATTTCATACAAAACCAAAAACCAGCACCACCCCACCCCCAAATATCAAGGCCACTGCAATGCCTCCCTGAGGCTGCCTGGCCTCGTCAGGCAGGCAAAGAGTCATGAAGCTGCATGTGTCTGTTAAAGGCAGAGCTGCTACTAAGGAGGTAGTAGTTATTTTTAGCATCTAGTTTAAATTGTTCCGATATTGAATCTGCACCGTGCAGGGGTAACATCTTTAAAATGCAATTCTATGGTAGGTGGCAACAATCAAGCTGAATTACTGACATTGTAAGGAAATGAAAAGTCAAACTGCTGACCATGTGTATTTTATAGTATTTAATTAAAAGTAGATAACATAGTGTGAATGAACCACAAATCAGATAAAAATGGCAGTATATTCTCATATTTAACACATATTTGACTTGTGGTTGCTTGACAATTTACCAGAACAGGTCTATGACAGTCTCCAAATATAAAATCAGGAGTGTAATTAAAAATACTGCAGGGAAGAAGCAATATTCAGTGCAACCCTGAACTACGTTAATCACAGCCACAGCTGTATCACTTCCATTCCCTTTAACAAGAACCTCATTGCTTTTTTTTCCTCTTTTTTTTTTTTTTTTTTAATAAAAGAGGAAGAAAATGCTCAGGCCTTTGCTAAATCAGAATGTCAGCTTTAAAAGTTCAATATGCAAGATGTGGGATAGGTAAGAAGTGGGAAGCACGAGATAGTCAGTTTATTAGGATCTCTGGTGCAGCTGCCTCAGCTTAGGACCTTTTTGTCTGGGCACCAGGACCATGACTTCTCTGCTGCTTTTGGCACAGACTTGTCCAGTGACCTTGAGAGATTAATTTATTGCAGTCTCTGCCACAGCTCTGAAGCAGAGCTCTCCTTGCTTTCCCTCCTTATTCCTGGCTAATGACCAGGAGAGTGAAGGAAGCCTTGGTTCTCAGCTGGGCACTTCTGCAATAACCCAACTGTGGCAGGGGCATTTAGCTCATGTCTTCTCCCATACTAACTTGTGTGTGTGTGCTGTCTGCTTGATGCTGCCAGTCTGCAGCAAGCAATGAAACACAAGTTGGTCTTGGGCTCCCATTAGCTTTTCTTCTGTTAGTTCTCTCAGTGAAAGTATCACAATCCACAATCATGAGGCTTTGCTGGCAGTGCACACTGGTGGTCCTGGTGTTCCCCTGTCCCATGGCAAGGTGGCTCTCACAGCCTTACAAAGAAGAAGTGGTGCCATGTGTCTTTTCACTAGAATTTAGATAAAGTGTCTCAAGTTCTTGTAACTCTAGCTGAAGAGACAGCTCTTAGAGAAGAGTGTTTCATCTTTTCTTGTTTGATGCCTGTCAGCACAGCTTTCAGCTAAAATAAATAAAGTTGGGCTTCCCATTCAAAGGAGAAGAGAGAAAAAGGGAGTTCAGGTTTCCCGTGCTCATCTTTAGGATCTTCACAAGTAACGCTCACCAACTTCTCAACTCCGGTCCCTTGGCTACAAAATGCTGCTTTCTGCTGTTTGAAGCCCCAGTTATTTTTGACTACCTGTCTGGTATTGCCTTCTTGTTTGCACCAGGGTATGCAAATGTGTTACAGTCTATCCCACTGTGGCTGAAGGAAAAACTCTGCCAGGTCAATGTCAGGAGTTTTTCCATGTGATTCTGCCTTTTGCAATTCCTTGGGAACCAGGAGGTGCAAACCAGGTAAAATGAATTCATCCACATCCAATTTGAGAGATACAATGTTTTGCTGCTTCTTGCAACTGGACATTTTTCTCCTTCGTTGTATCATTGTACTACTGGGGCTCCCTTTGGCATCCAGAGGTTTATGTGGAAAGGAATTGCATTTGGAACAAGGCCTAAATAACTTTCTCTCTTTCGATGGAAGAATTCATGAAAGGATTTCCATGTTGCAATTCCCATTTCCCCCTGTTGTTGGTGGTTTACAGCTGATTAGGAGAGGGTGGGATTTAGGTTCTGATAGCAGAATCCTTATCACCCAAATCTCATTGCTACTGTTTTTTACTGTGGGAAACATTAGTTGACATGCAATTTTAGTAATACCACTAATCTCCACAGACATTATTAATTCCTTTGGAAAAAACTGTTGTCTCCTTCAGTTTTGTGTGGAGTGTTCGAACTTCAGAACCTTTTAGTGAAATTTTCTTGTGCTGTGTACAGTATAATTCAATGTTTGTTGTGCCTCTATTGCAAAGCTAATTGCAGAACCATTTGTTAACTTGGGAATGGAACTATTTCTTATCTCTTTTTAAAATTGGACTTTTTAGCTTGTTCTTGACTTTACTGTCTTGTAGCCCGAGCTGGTGTAATGCAACACAATGAACTTGCAGGTAATCAATAAAAGCTTTGGAGGTCAGAGATGGCATTTGACAAACTTACACTTGTGATTCAACATTCTGTTGAAGGAAATACTGAGGGGTTTTCTAAAAGGTAAACTCAGAGTTGCCCTAGTAGCCCTGAGGTTAGTATTCTGTGCTGCCTTGTAGAGGAGCTGGCTCTGAAGTCCTTTTCTTGGGGCTAACAGAGTCATTGCTCACTCCACAGACTGCCTGCAGCCTGCTCCCACCGTGGTCAATGGGATGCTGCTTTTCACTTCAGTGAGGTTAAGGTCTCACCCAATTTTAGGCAAGTAACCAAGCCACCTGGGTAAGGAGCCTTGACACTCTGGTATCCCTTGTGTACTTGGTGGAGAGAAATTATTAAAGAAAATCTCTAGCAATGAGGTCTTTTTAAAGAAATAGCAGAGTGCAAGTCAGATTGCAGCAGATTGCTCTGCTACGGCTATATGTATGCGATGAGCACGATTGATTTCAGGCTGGAATTAGTCATCAAAATGTTCCCACCAAGCACAAGCAGTTAGAGCAATTTAGGGTGTACCTGGAGGAGAACTTCTGGTTCTGTTTTATCTGAGAGGAAACAGGTTAATGTGTACTGACCAATGCAAACCCAAACTGCCTTATGCTATCAGTGTGGAAAATTGGTGCATTTGCTTCAAAGTTGCACCACTGCTCTGAAACAAAATGCCAAGTGCCAGTGCCTGTCACTGCAGGGACACAGTGTGGTCTCATAAAATCCATGTGTCCTCGTGTGTGGATGGTGCTACCCTCGCCCTGGTCCTACTGCTGGTTTGCATGCTATCATTTGGATGGGAAGCTGAGAGGCTCTTTTGCATGCAGATAGCTTAACTGGGAAGCTGTTAATTCAATGTATTTCACTTTTAATTTTGTGAATGAGTAGTGCAGCCATGAGGTCCTGGTGGGAGGACTACAGGTGACTAATTAAGAAGGTAATAGAGCAGTATCGAAGAATGTGACAAAGGTAACAGTCACCTCCAGGAGCAATCATCATCTCACTGTTACTGTGGTCTGGCTGTGGACAGCTCATGGCAACATCATGGAATGATGATGGTCTGTCAATGGGAATTTCTCTTTATGTTACCCAGACTCCCAGAGCAAAAATCTTTTTCAGAGTAGTTGGACCTCTGTGGCATCCTTTGCCCCCAAGGGTTCAAAGTCACGGAGAGAAGAGATAGAAGTAAGAAAGTTGTCTCTAGATTATGTGACAGTGGATGACTGGGGCAGAATGAGGTTAAGGTTGCTTCGAGATGGAGGCTGTTCAGGACATGTAAGTAATAATAGTAATGGAGAAGTGTGGCACGGTAGCAAGAGTAGGAAGCAGCATCAAGAGATGAGGTTGGAAAAACTTTCTATTCTAGAAGTTAACTCCATCAATTTTCTGAAGTCAGTCGTAGGCACTTTTGGGAAGTGATATTTGGGTGACAGCAGAACGAGTATATTTGTAGCATGGCATCCCAGTATGCCACTGAGCAGCTTGTCTCAGTGGAAGTAAAATGTGAGAGAAGTACATCATTTTGCACTGAAAACATTTCAAAAGGACACGAGCCAACAGAGTCATAAAACTTGTCTCCAGATGTTCTCCCCAGAGCCGTTAAAATAGGTGGTCTTAATATTTACTTTTTGATCTTCAGTATGCTACCTTCCCAAAAGCCAGCCACAAAACACATGATTAAATATGTGCATGGATGAGTACTCATGCTGGGGCATCAGGAGTGGGGGGCATACTTTTAGTTTGCCACTCCATTTCCCTCCAGCAAAGCTAGCAGGCTACCTGCCATACCTTGTTTGCGATCTGCATGCAGCAGAAGGCTTCAGAGCTCTTAAGAAAATGCATTTTGAATGTTCTTCCTGTTATAAAGCATGCAGACAGCACAGTCATCCAACTATGTCAGAGAAATCCGTAAAAACCAAGATAGGCTGGTGTAAATCAAAAAGGAAGAGTTGAATCCTGAGAGTTTTGCAACTGCAGAAAGTGTCACATCCAACAGAATGCGATATATAATGAGTATATACCTCACTGGTTACAAGAGCATGACAAATGGCCTCGCAAGCACAACACAGGCTTCATTTATACTGTTTCCTTTCTGAGGCAGGATGGTAACTCTGTAATGTCTCCAATTGTTTGTTGCTCTAGTGAACCTTCTCCTCTGAGAGGAGAGACAGTTGAATGTATCACACCCTTGGTCTCTCAGGTATAATATACAAGATCCATAATAATTCAATAATGTGAGAGCTCGGCTCTAGTGTTTGTTAGAAAGGATTTACTTTGCTTTCATTGGGATAATTATGACTGATTGTAATAAGCATGGATATAAACTCTTGATCTTTGCTGTCAGTGCTGTAGGCTGCAGGTTATATGCAAGTTCAGAATGATTACAACTTAGTTCAAAGTCTTCAAAAACTTAAAAAAACCCACATGGGTTGGTGATTCCATGTAGTAGATCACAATTTGGCACTTTGTTCTCCATTGCTTATAATTTGCTCTGAAAGTTTTACCTGCACGGACAATTTCTGCATTCCCAGGCAGGCCAAGTGTATTTTGCCATCCCATCTCAAACCACCATGACAAGGGTCTTGATGAGAGCTCAGGGACCGGTGTGCTGCTTGGATAAACAGTCACAACAGCTGAAGGTGGGCAAAGTTTCTGGGCCTTTGTGCTAGACACCAGCCAGTCAATAAGCACATTGGGAAGTAAGGTACATGAGAATGTAATATTTTCTGGCAAAACAGGCACTCCCCAGGGGTGGGAATCAGTTGTGTTGAAGGTATTTCAGTTACTTCATGGACAGAGCCTGGTATGACTTTGTGAACTACATACTTGTGTATAAGCTGCAGCTCTGGGAGGACATCAGTCTCTTCATTGTGCAGTGTCCTCTCATCTTCCTTCACCTTCTGATATGCTGTGGGAGTGGATGGTTTCTGAGAACAGTGGATGTTCAGACATCATAGTATCTATGACTGCTTTCTCATAGCCTCTCGCTTTCCTGGTTTGGCTGGGATATGGTATCCTCTGTTTTCCCTGACACTGCAAACAGGTTGAAATGATAGATGAAAGGGGAGTAGGATGGAGCTGTGAGTTAGTACATTAGCCTTTCACTGCTGGAGTCCAGGATTCAGAGTCTTCCTTTGAGCAAATGTAAAAATAAGTTTAATAGTTTCTTTCTAAATCCTTACAGGATATTTGGCAATATTGTAAGACCATTGCACAATTTGGTAAAGAGAAGCCCAAGACTCTGGAACGTGAAATCTGTCACTGAATGTGGCTGAGGTGGAAGGCAGGGAGGTGTGGAGAAACATGCATAACACCTTCATCTAGGTATTTCTGATAAGCCCACGCTTGTTATACACCAAGTGCACCCACTAATTAAGGGGTAAGAAGGAAAAAAAGGTAGTTGAAAAGCCTGACTAGTTTTTCTCTGGGAAATGCATTAGACAATTGGAAAGCACACATAGTCCTATTATTCAAGTTAATTTACACTCACTCACCGAGTCCACCACAAGAATTTATGAACCTGGAAGAGCTATAAGTCCCTTAACAAAGTAAACAAACTGTAACTCAGTCTTGTGTTCTTCCAGAGACCCACCACCTAAGGGTTTGGGTGGGTTTTTCTGGGTTTTAGGGTTTTTTTTTAACTAAAGGTAAAGAAATGATTCAGTATGTAGTGCTATGTCTCTTTTCTCGGGGGCAAACAATTCACATTAGTGAAGTGGAGTATTAGAATAGACTTCAAATGCACAGTGAACCTCGGCAAATAAAATCCACCAGCCTTCAGCTATGACTTGTCTCTGCACGTATGAGGAGTCTCGATAGAGAAGGTGGCACTGGCCTGCTGTGCTCTTTGCAAGTGGCTCAGCGTTTTCTGAGCGGCAGTGTGGCTCTCCTCCCCCAGGCCTGACAAATTCAGAGCAACAACAGCCAGAAGATTAAGCAAGTGTAACTAAAACTATTCTTATGTCAGGCCCCTGTTTTAATCTCCTCCAAATGATCTGAAGCGTACCCGTTAGTCCGTACCAACATATCGTCTCCTTCTGAACGTGTGAGGCACTTAAGGAAAGAAAGTTTTTCTCACTGTATACCAGACGACCTTGATGTGATAGACTGCAGGGTTTTGTGACACTGCACACTCAGTGCTATTCAACACTTTGCCTGAAAGGGAGGAAGGAATGGATTTATTGACTTGTGACTTTGACTCAGGCCTGTGTATCAGGACTGTTATTATGTGGAATGATTAGGCTGCAGTGTCAGGGACAAGTTAAACTAGAACAACAAAGGACCTCCTTAACCTTTACCTGGACACAAGGCCATTCATAATGACTTGCATGGTTGGGAAAACTAAGTATATCTTGCAGCACTCAATACTTCTGCAGCTACAGCAAATGAACAGAAATGGAAAAGATGGATTGCTGAAGGAGATGAAATGTAATTCAATTCTGCATAGTCCTGTTTAGAATACTGAGTTCAGATCAGTGTCAAAAAGTGCCAAAGCCATCATCATTTTCTTTGGAGTAAGGCAGAAATTTAAAAAACAGATACAATAGACATTCACCCAGGACACTTCTGTTTTTTCAGGTGGTATAACAAATAATACTGTCCCTGGAGGAGCTTTCCTCATATGAAGTGTACATGAAACTGTTATTAGTGCTAATACTAGCCTGGTGCCAAACATGAAGAGAAGGTCCTCAGATGGCAAGGGGAGTCATTCCCACGGAGCTGGTGGTGATCCTGGTGCCGATACTCACATATCCCTGTCACTCTTTGCAAGGAACTGAGTATCTCTTTTGTGTTGTGTGAGATTCCTGATGTAACACTCCATTTGTGGTTTTATATTAGATTCAAGATATTGCTCTGCTTTTCTTAATGGTCATTATCAGAGCACATTATGAATGAGTTAGTGGATTTTGGATGGCTGAGTTCTCACTCCTGCTCAAGCTGATGATAATTTTGCCCATTTTCAGGACGTGCCAAATCAGGGCTCGCTGCTTTGCAGGGCTGAGTGCTCGTCTGTGTGCACTGTCTGGACTCTGCTGCTGGTTTGAGACTGCTTGCGCCTCACAGGCACCTCTCCTTCCCGACAGTGTTTATTGCTGATAGCCAATCGTGGCATCCCAAGCAATTTCCCCTTTGTGAAGGATGGCAAAGGCCCTTCTTCCAGGAAACAGTTGTACGAGTCATTGTGAAAATGTCTGCAGAAAGAAATGAAAATAAGCAGTGTATGATGTGAGAGTTGAAGTAGTGGTGCAAAGTAAGAGTCTTAGTGGGGAGATGAGCAGGCATGCTCATAGGAAAAGAGAGGCCAGTTTCTGATGAGAACCTGTGACAACTCTTTATTTCACTTCAGAGGTTGGTGGGGTTTTTTTCCCTAATGAAGTCAGTGAAATACAATTGCAGCACGTCTTCTGTTAAAAGGTGTTTGTAACTTTTCGTGGGTGTGAGTTAATGTAATGATATTGCATTTCCCTGGTGCTATTACAAAATGATGCTAGTTTTTGTGATGGCCACGTCAAGAACTAGTCATGGATAGGAACACTGCATATGTGCTAGAAATAAAATTAACTATAAGAAGTTAAAGAATCTCAGGGTGAACCAGATTAATGTGAGAGATGGACAAACCAGGATGGCTGAGGCTTGTTTTTACATTTCCACTGCTTACCTGAACTTGGCTCTTCTAGGCTGGAAGTTTCAAAGAAATAATCTTTCTCTTCAGACGGTGGCACATGGTACTCGTGCCTGGTGTCTAGCTATAGTTACTGTCTCAGAGGGTTTCTTTGAGTTTTGCATTGATCTTTTCTATACAGGAATTTTACTGGTTTGTTGAAAATATTACTATTGCATGCTGTCTTTGTCTTTCGAGCTGATTTTGTGCAGGTTCTCTAACATCAGGGAAATACAGGATTTACTGTATAAGCCTTCATTAACTACTCAGTCCCTTGTTTAGCCCGTGAATAACTAAATTTTCCTTTGTCGTTCACATGCTGCTTTCCTTTTGTCATATCAATATTGCAGCAAATTAATTAACTCCATCCATTTTGTTCTGTCCTTTCAATCAGAGGGCAGACTTGTCTGGGATTTCTGGAGGAAACAGGAGGGAAGGGTACCCTTGTACTACTCCCAACTCTCAGACTAACTCAGTGTGCCTAGGGATAAAATCACCTGGAGCAAATCTTGCTTCCTATCTCTCAAGATGCAACCTTCCTTCACATGTTTCTAAGAGGCAGGATTTGAAGGTACTGTGTAGGATATCACGTGTAAGGGCACCTCAGGCCCTTAGGTATAACAGGTTTTCAGGAGCATGATCCTTGTTGCAAAATGCCAGCAACGTACCTTTTGTTCAAAACAGGGTAAAGGACGTTTTATGTTGAACAACTATGTTCTCCTAACATTACAGGCATCTGAAAAGAAGGCAGAACGTAGTGTCACACATAAGAGCCAACAGGGCCGGTCAAAGAGGGTGAGAGGTACAACGTGTCCAAAATAACAGCGTGAAAAGAAGAACTTCAGGAGAAAGTGCTTCTTGCTGATAGAGCATGGAATGGGTTGTTTTACTCAGAACCATACAACATTTATGCAGAAAAAGGGTTTAGTGTTTGCATCATTTATTTTGTTCTTCCTTTGTAAGTATGGAACCGCTGTAAAAGAGTAAACTTGGCTTAATATTTTAAGTGAATTATATTCTTCCTGATGGCTCTTCAATAGTGATCACCTTAGAAGTTTTGCAGTGACATGATTGCCCTGCAAGAGACGGTAGCCAGCAGAGAAGGGAGTTGCTTTACAGTTTTGGTTCTCTTAGGATCAGGCATGTACTTCCAAAAGCTAGCAGTCTCTGCAGGCACCAAAAGATCAGCAGCCTCCAAATGATTGCAGACAAATCACCGTTTTGTGTCAGAAGAGGCTAGAGGGGATGTTCAGAGCAGCATATTAAATATAAAGCAGATATAGCATCCCATTTTTGCCAGGATTAGCAGATTCCTTTTTCCTGTTTTGCTCCCAATTTGAACATTGCATGTTTGTGACTGACTGAAAGTGCTCTGAACATACTTTCTGTTTAAAAGAGGTAATGAAAATAAACTAACAGGATGAAGGAAAGATGTAAGCAAAGAAGCTTACTGGAGGAAGCTGAAAGGAGCATGAAAGTCAATACACAAGGAGGAAGACACTGAAAAGAGCAAACATGTTTTGCCAAGAGAGATGCACTGGTAGTGACTGGCTGCAGGTGCCTGGAGCTGCTTGGGTGGCAAAGGTGATCCTTAACCTCATTTGCCAGCCTTTGGAGTCCCCTGGCAGCAGCACTATTGGCCTCAAGCTGAACTTGCCTGAAGTTGTGGTGGCAACGAAAATCCTCAAGTCCTGGCATCTAGCAGTTACAGGAGCCCAAGGCTAGGAGGAAGGATAAATGGTTAGTTATCTGTTGTACAACCAGTGACATTATCTAATTAAAACATAAGCATAGCTCTTTCCAAGCTGCTCTGATAATAACTAAGGCTATTGTGGCCTGGTTGTATGCTGAGCCTGGCGTACATAGGCTGCGGACTCACTGGGTACAATGGCAGCAGAACTTGCTGTCTCCAGAGCACCTCTTCTTTCTGAGAACTAACATAGGATACTGAGATCTAACATAGGATACTGAGATGGAAAGAACCTTGAGGAAGGTCATTGTGCGTGTTGAATGTCAAATGGATAGGAAGAGGTCTTGATTAAAATGACAAGAGTGGAATAACTTGGCAGGCATACAGCAGCAGGCAGTACTGCATAGGTTTGGGTTTAGTAGTAAAACATTAGACTTTGCTCTCATTAATGTTTCTTCCTTTGAAAATGGAAAACAAGCTACAGGAAAGCAGACATAAGCTCCTGTTTATTTCTTCATCAATGCTGGGTGATTCTTGCAACCTGATGTGTCTCTTACACTTCCATTCTTTTCAGAGCTAAGGCATAGTCACTCTTCTTCTGGGTTGGAGACTGCTTTGTGTGTCACATGAGGAGATCTGTTCCTCCCTGATGCTGGCCTGTGCATGACTGGACAATGCAGATGATGGGGGAAAAGAAAATTATCTGGGGGTTTGGGCAGAAATCATTACTGGCCCTCCAAGCAGATAATTCCTTAGCTTCATAGTATTACCAAAATAAGTTATTTTATATGTAATTCCAATATATACTCTCTCTATATATATTATAGCCTATATTATAGGTTATCATCTGATAGTTATGAAGCATACTTGGAAGCAGGAAATACTTGTACCTAGATTTTCCTGTAAGCAGAGGGATACGTTGAGGAGGATTATTTTGTGCATGCTTCCCTCCTATAGAACATGAAGGTTCAGCTTCGAGGTGCCTGACTGAAGCAATGGCTCCTACCAGGGGAGTCAGCACATCAAAATGTTGCTTTCTCTGGCAGAATAATGGAGATCTGGTACAGCACCTTCTAATTTTTCAAACAGCACAAAGTGCAATTCCAAATTAACCAGCACACCTCCACCTTAATTTTTCATTTTACTTAACCTCTCTGTGTCTGTTTCCCCATCTGTAAAACTGAGATAATGCTTACCTACCTCACAGGGATGTTATGAGGATTAATTAATTGATGTTTGTACAGAGCTTTGAATATGCAAAGCGCTATATGTGCTAAGTATTATTATTTAGTTTAAATGCAGCTGAACAGGTTTTGAATGCTGGGAGAGAGCTCTGTCAGTGACACCAATCTATCTCAATGTGGCTAATGACACAGCTTTGGGAACCAGGAAGACAGTTTTCTTATTCTGTGCCATAATTAGCCAATATCAATAACACCCCCCACCACCATCTTTGTGGGAATCGCCAGGGATTGACCACTATGGGATCACTGCAGAAATCCCACTCTAAATACCTCACAATGGGATCAACCAGTAGCAAATGGATCGTCCTCAAAATCAGCCAGCTCAGATGGGAATGAAGAGCATCTGTAAGGCTGGAAGAACACTGTAGTGCCCCATGAAAAAAAAAAACCAGAGCATTACCTGACTTCAGAGTATGCATAAATATGAACAAAATATTTGTCTTTCTGTTCAGTGTGGGGTGTCCAGCTTTTGCAGACATAGCCAAGAGCATCACCTGCCCCCTCTGCACTTATGCAAAAGATCTTTGAGATGATATTTCTTCTGGTGTGTTAATAAACCATGGAAGCCCCAGTGGCAAAGGGAACTGTCCAACTGGAGATACAAAAGGCTGGTTAAGAACTAGTGTTATGAGGAGTATATATAGATATATATATATATATATATGCATGGAGGGAGAGAAACTTCTTCCAAGAAATACAAGGAGATACTGCATGTAATTTTTCTCATGTCTGCAGATTTATTTCATTTTTAGTAGTTCTTATTCAAATTCATCAGGGTAATTAATGAAAGATATAGGAAGGCCAGCACACACCTAGGATCCTCTGTTTGTAGCTTGAATTATGTTGAGCTGTTTGGTCTGTTGGTTCACTACCTCAAGCCTAGTGCAGTATTGTCATCCTTTGCTTTACAACACAGTCATTATATCCCTAAACCACATTGTGATACACTGTGGCTTCTGTTTACGACTCCCGAAACTCCCACTCCATATATCACCTGCCATAAAACCCATCAAACTGCTGCTAGTAAAATGGTGCACAGTGGTCTAAGTAGGAGCCAGGCAAATTGTGTGATACCCTACTGTGGTTAATGAGAGTGAAAATGTGGTTAGGATTTTATTCAGGCGATGTTCATTTGCAGGGCCATTGTAGTGAGGTGGCAAAGAAAAGAGCCTTTTGTTAACCTGAATGACAATATATTTTCTATTGTATGAAGTAGCTGAATGCAGAGTTTGCCAAGTTATACATCAATTGTAAATAAGTCAAACTGTGACCTTGAATGGCTACATTTTTATTGCTTGGGGGTCTTGAAAACTAATTAATACCCTGAGATGTTATAGCGACCATATGAAACATGTTACTGGAATTTAAACTATTGCGAAGCAGTTCAGACCAGGCATTGGCAACTACAAAACCATAAAAGTAATCTAGATATGTGTCAGGAGGAATTTTTTTCTTACTTTCTGCTTAAGGGCTGGTGGAATGGATGTGCTATTCAATTGTCTAGTGTTGTAGGGGAAGCACAAATTCTGACAGAGGTGTGGTTGATGCTGTAGAATCTGAGAGTGCAACCATCTAAGTTGTGAAGGCTGCTCCTCATTTCACCAACACCTTTAGCCCCCGAGGCCAAGGACATACTCAACTGCATCCCAACACTGTTTTGGGAAAAATATCCAGAGTATAAACCTTTTTCTCTTCTCCCTTCCGCTTCTGCCCTACTTTGCAGAGATGGGAGATCTGAGTGTGTGAGACCAACAGCTGGAACCAGGTCGTGATCAAGACGGGCATTGGGATGCTGCAGTAGTTTGTGCCATGTGATGTAGATGTGGTTGGTGGGGCCATAAGGAGAGCGAAAGCTTTGTGCCCTCTCAGAGCAACCAGATACAAGTTTAGTTTCACAGTCCAAAGGATGACTGTAAACTAAAAACTTACCATGTGATAAACCCCTTCTCCTTGTTAAATCCTGAATGGTGTAAAACTTGTCAAAGCAATTGTCAGTTGATTAGTTGCCACAGTCCTCTTCACGTTTCTGCTTGTAGTTGTCTCATTCATTAAAGTGCAGTGTTGTTTGCTTCCCCTCCCCCCCTTCATTTTTAATTACAAGATCACATCTTCAGTGATATATAGCTCGAAGACAGGGGAGCTGGGTTTTATTTAGATAGAAATTGTACATATATTTTTGCCTTAGGTAAGAAGTTGATTCCCCCTCCCTAGCCAAGGGAAAGTAAGGAAGGAGTGTAGAACAAACCCTAAATTTTGCAACTATGTTGTGTGGGGTTTTTTTTACGGTTTCTGCTGTTGTATCCAAAAAAATTACATTAAATTAAAAAGGCCTATTTATAAAACAAACGTTTTGTAGGCAAAAAGGAAATGCAACCATAATAAAATTGTCAGTCTCAGCGGAATGACTGCATTGTACTGGGCTTTCGAAGAAAATCAGGCTGGCTCCTTCAGAGGAAATCTGATTTCAATTTAAGAGTCTTATTGAGGAAAACAGCACCACAAAAGGGGAAATTAAACCATAAAAAGTGCATTAAGATAATGTTAAGGATCTAACTTACCACGGCAAAAAATCAAAGCAATTTGAAGTTGGGGTAGAAACTTCATCCTTAGCACATCCTCCTGGGTCGGAGTATCGCAGATACCACCAGAAGCAGTGGGAGGGGATGAGAGAGTATGTGTGAACTGGAGTGAGCTGTGCTATTGGGTGATAGAGACTGTGTAAAAATGGCACCTTTGTGCTTCACAGATCATGACCAATGTGAATTCTGACTCACAGCTGCTTAATTCACTGAATGGAAGAAGTTTTTAGTGCTTTTGTTTTCCTTGGCTAGCTTGGTGGAACCTGTGCAGCCACAGAAGGAGATGGGCTATCTTGTGGCTCATGTACCACCAAGAGATTAGCTAACGAGATCTCTGGTCTTGCAGTCACTTCCAAGGGTATGGAGATGCATTGATTTAAAGGAGAAGCAGTTCAGTTCAGCAGTGGGACTTCCTCTCCATAGGGGTTAGGCTGAGAGCTCTTTCCAAAAGGATTTTGTTTTTTAAAGCTGAATAGTGTGAAAGTCTTGAAGAATGCAGAAGACACATTAATTTGATGCTTTTATGGTATACAAGTGTCTTTAGAATGGCTAATTTTATGCAGATGGGGCTGTGAGTGAGCATTGAGTGAGTTCAAGGTCATGTGTATTCTATGGAAGCACAAGCCATAGACCAAAAGTTAGCTGGGAAGTGACCATATTCTCTTTTCTTTCCCATTTTCAGGGGAATTTGTTAATCTGTCAGGATGGCTAGTTAATCTCTCGCGTTTATCTCCTTACCAGGCAGACAGTGTGTGAGTACTGTTGGACTCTTCCTGGGTGCCCATTCAGAGTGGGAGCGAGTGCTCTGCCACAAGCAAAAATCCCAAATACTATGCCATACCTTTATGATTCAGGTCTCTGAATTAATGCTATCACAGCTCTGGGAGTTCAAAGTCAGTCTCCACAAGCAGAAGGTGTCCTGTCCCTGGCTGCAGCGTAGCATCACACTGCTCTGTACATGGGAACAGCAGCAGCTAACCTTCATGTTGGACTAACTACTCCTCCTGATATCCCTGGGGTCCTGTTGGTTGTCTGTGGAAGTCCTTCCCCAAGCATTTTTCATTTCAGAAGAATGCTGCTTATCAGAGTTACATATGTTCACTTTTTAAACCTCCCAGCTGACTTGCACAAGAGGGAAGTGTTATTTCCATTTTGTTGTGAGGAAACCAAGGCATAGAGGGATCAGGTGGCACATGATTGTGGGCTGTTGGGTATCCCTTAATTGCATGGGCCACTGTATCCAGCTAACTGGAAATGCTCGCTCCAACGTGAGAAATGCAAAAGCACCTTCATGAAGCAGCTGCTGGGAAGGGTTTAGGTGTCATATTTTCTGCCATGAAGCAGATGGTGACTTTGTAAGGTCTCTTCATGCTTTTAAAATGCTTCCACTAATGTTAGATTTTATCCAGGTTTTGACCTGGAGTATACCTCTCCTAAGTGCATGTATTGCACATGTGGAAAAGAAAAGAGCTGTTTGTAAATCAGTGAAACAGGCAAGCTCAAAAAAAGGCACCATTGCCTTGGAGTACAAGATGATGGGGAGGATATGCACAGGTATTGACTTCAGAAGAGATCCCAACTTCAGTATAATTTGGGAACTCCGATCCTGTGTCTGCAGCAACACCGATGCAGCTTGTGTGTGTCAGTGGTCTCTCTTCTACGTGCTTTGTGGTGGAGAAACTGGTGTCCTGCTCTGTCCTGTCCCAGCACGTTTGATTCTTAAAAATAGGGACCCACAGCCTGTAGTCACTGTGGCATTCATATGTCGAAGGGACTTCTGGCAGAGGGAGGACTGGAGAGCTTGGTAAAACGTTTGTGCATCTAGAAATCAGAGGAAGTTTTGAAGAGAGAGGAAACATAAACAAAAATAAATAAAACATAAACGTAACCCCCTAAACTGAAACATATTCATGCATTTACAATCATCAAAATCCCAGGTTAGGCAGATGAAAGAGATTTCAGTGTGTTACAAGTCATAGAAATAATAGCCTTGGGACATCGGCTGGTCTATTCTATTATGTAAAAGTCTCGCAGCCTTGTAATGGTTCCACAGATTAAGAAGTGCTATGTACCAGCTCTAAATATTTCTTTAAATTAAGACTTTCTGCTTCCTACTGAAATCTCTGCTGAATATGATGGTATAATAGGGTGCCCCGTTCCATCTGTGTAAATAACACAGAGAGATTTTCTCTTGTTGAAATACCTGCGTTAAAAAAAAAAATGCAGCAATAACTTGAGACTTCAAAGGTCTAACTTCAAAAGATTTCTTGCATTCTGCTTGACGGGACAGCATCTTATGCACACATGCTTTTTCACTGCTAAATGCCTTAATAATGAGCTTGGGTTCAGATTTTGTGAATCAGAGCCAAGTAAGTCTGTTTTATTATATTTGCTGGGAAATGAACTAGCTCTGGGTAATTAGGAAAGCAATTTTATTAGCATCTATTTCATAAAGATTGTTTTTTAATCAGAGTCAGAACTTACTAGAAATGATTCTTTTATTGCACGGGTCTCTGGAATGGTGCAGACCGCCATGGGTCTTAACCCATAGCAAGCTCTGTACACAGAAGGCAACGGTATCGCTATTAATCTGAATCGATGGTATAAGATAGCCCTAGGATGGGAGACCCCTGAATAACACTGCAGAGGTTAATAATTACTGTAGTGTGGCTTACTGCAGGATGCAACCCTAGGGCTAAATTATAACTGTCCGTGCATTTGTGCAACATAGGGAAGACGAGACACATGGAGCCTGCTTTCCTTTGCAATCTCATCTCAAGATCAGGAGGAGAGCTGGAGGACAAGTTAGGAACAGGATGTAGGAGTTCAGAGGACCAGGAGAGAAGATTTCAGTTCTATTCTGTACTTGGTTTTAATTTCCTTCAGGGAGGACTTGTCAGGAAATGAATGATGGTGCTGGGACAAGTGGTAGTGTGAGGAAAGACCAGAAGCGCGCTTTTCCTCTTCCTGGAGGTACTTCCATGGAAAAGGGAAATGCCCCTGTACTGCTTTTTGAAGGTATTTTCAGGAAACATTTTTAATTTTACTGGATGTTTTCAAGTTGTTTTCTAAGTTACTTGATGAACTTCACCTGAAATTGCAAATATTTTTGGTTTCTTGCAATTTCATTTATTTTGGTGACATATTTAGCTGCAGGCAGCTGCACGTCACAGCTACTAAAAATGCACCTTCTAGTGCTCTTGACCTGGAGCTGTGTAGTCACTGTTGAGCAGAGAGGATTTAGCCATGACAGATCCTGGGACTGGGACGCCTTCAGATCCAGGAGAGTGACAAAGATGTCTTCTGTAACAAAGATGTCTTCTGAAAACGTTGCACCTGCACTTGTGTTCTTATTCCAAACAAACTGGATTAGAGGCAGTTGCAAGACGGGATTTGGATTCATTCTTGTATCTGGCTTTGTTTCTTGCAAGAATAAGTTCATGTGAGATTAGTAGTAACGAAGGAATGGCTGATAGTTTAATGGAAAGAGTGGGAGGAAATTTTATGCAAAAGAAGGAGTGGACTGAACTTCTGGAGGTGCTCGGTGGGGCTATCCGTGTACCTACAAAGAGTAGCCTGTCTTCTGGAAGTAGCAGGCATCTGGAAACAGATGATTACCTGCCCTCATCACCAGGGTTTTGCAGCTGCAGTTGTACAGTTTCTAATTTTGGTCTGGCACAGAGGCTGAAGTTGGGAGGAGGGATGTCCCTTTGAGTTTGGGAGTCTGTGCAGAGAGGAGAGAAACCTCCTGAACATGTGCTCAGCCAATTTCAGAGAATAGAACCCAGTACCAGATCTGGAGCTTGACCTGAACCTGCTCACATTTTGGACGGGATTTATTTCGGGCCAAATCAGTATGAGATCAAGGAGAAAGTTTGAGTCCATTTTGGGTTGCCTGAACAAAGCAATAAGGTTCTAGGAGTAAAAAGGGAGAAACATATGTTACACAGGAGAAAAACATTTTATCAGGAAGAACATGGAGAGAGTGGAGTGACTAATGATGAGGTTTCTGAGACTTTGCCACAAAAATTTTATAAAAGGAGGTTCCTGAAAACCTTTCAGATGGCTGCAGAGTGATCTCATTCTCCAGGCAGAGAAAGATTAGAAATTAGAGTGTTTTCCAGTGTATTTTTTTCAATTATAAAGCTTATTTAATTTGGATAAAATGATTAAAACCTTTCCAATTATCTGGGTGTCAAAACCCCACATCACAAGAGAGAGATTCAAGCCAAAGGCCTTAGGTAGAGATGCCTTATCCCTTCATCATCCATGGTCTTATCTTGTGGTACTTGTGGTCCTCCACAGCTGATGGTTGCAAATCTGCTGGGCAAAGGTGAAGGCCAAATGGTTGTAAGAAAGAGGAAGGAAGCAAAAGAGCAAGAAAGCAAATGAAGGAAAGAGGAGAGGAGTGAGTGCCTATTCCCACAGTGCATGCAGCAGGGACAACTACTGCTGCCTGTTCTCCCAAAGTTTGAGTGCTTAACTTTGCATCCCAAATACAAAAGTATTTTGGTTCATACATACATACATACAAAAATATATATAGACACACCCACACATGAAAAGCAGCAATCAGTTTTATCCCTTTGCTTTGCAGTCACCAGGAAATTTAGTATATTCATGTGAAGACTTTAAAGAACATGTCCTGTGATCTAAGTAAAAGGAAAAATACATCCACAAGATGAGCCAGCGTGTGTAAAAATAAACAGTTTGATTGCTCTTACATGCTCTTCTTTTGTGCAAGCAAAGAGAAATGCAGAAAATTGCCACATTTCATCATGTAGGACAAGGGGGCCCAGGTGACACCCTGATCAGGTGTGCATGCATAATCATTCCAAAAATAATCACCCTTCTGAATAATTTCACCCCAAGTCTTGCAGCTTCAACTTATTCTCTGCAAGTGACTCATAAATCTTTACCGTGAATGTGAATCAAGTTTCAGAGCCGCAGGCTCAGGAGCTTGTTGGATTTATTCAACTTTAGTCTTTATTTATAGACATAAAAGTGTATTATTGGTTGTAACATCCAAACAAAGGAAAACAGATTGTAAGCATCCATTAACATTTTCCCAAAAGGGAAATCTGGAGTTTCTCCCAGGTCTTTCAGTCTCTCCCTTGTAATATTAAGATGATGTCATAAACTCATAATTACTTTGTGATGCTCTTATGTACTCTGTAGTTGCTTGTTCAGAGATGGTTATTTATTTTCTGAACAGAAAAATTGAACAGTACAAACAGGTGGAAGGAAGCAGATCGGTCTTTGGTGGTTTAAGGTTTGAAGGACCCCAACATTTTTATTTCACGCTATTGCACTAATTTTCTCCAGCGTACGCAAGGACACAGGTGTTTTATGTAGTGTTATTAAAAAAGATTTCATTAATATTCAGGTATGGGACACAAACGTTTTATAAACACTTTATAATGACTGAGGCAAAGAGCAATTTAGGGAGTAGTAATCTCAGAAAGTGGAGTCTTTACTGCCAAATGAGGCCATAACCTGTCCAGGTTTCTTAGAAGAAAGTCTCTGTCTCAATTAGTGGTGGAGTTTGACTTCATGATGATTATTATTATTATTATGAGAATCCCAGATTGCAAAAGAAAAAATGTATGAGTTTATGTATGTGGAGGGGAGAGAGAGAAAGCAGCTGACCCATGAATTTAGGGAACTCCAACTCTTGGCAGATGCAAGAGGGCAGGATGGAGTGGAGCAAAGGTGTGGGTGTGTGCCATGGAGACTTTATCCTAGATCCATCCGTTATTGCTCCTTATTTGAGAGCAGGGCAGAAATTGGTTTCAGAGCTCTGTTTATCCTGTAACATTTTTGACTTACAAAATAGCCTGATAGAGTGCTGACTGAGTAACTTGAATAATTTGGCTTGCTTTCTCCTTCTCATGGAATAGCTGTGAGCAGATTGTGACTTGCTCAGATTTATTTGTTATTCACAAATATCTAATACTTTTTTTACCTTTTTTTTTTTTTTTTTTGCTCCCCACTCCATTGATCAGATTTCCCAGGCATCTGGGTTTGGCTCTGACAGTGTGAGCTTTGGGCAGCACATCAGGCTAAGAGTGTCTGTTAGACGTGAGGGTTGTTAACTCCACTGGCAGCACGCAGGGTGTTCTCTTCCTCCCTGGGACACCAGCAAAGCTGCTGAGGGTGGAACGGGACCTTCTGCACATGTGTCAGGTAGATGGGGTTAATCTGTCATGGATGGGGTTAATCTGTCATGGATTAGCCACAGAGTTTTGCAAACCTTCCCAAGAACTGGAGTTCTGGGAAATGCATTACTTGGTGCAGTCAGGGGATAAACCCTTCCTTACTGTTTTCTGCCCTAGTCTGGAGAAAGGTACAAGCGCTTCTCATGCAGAGATGTGTAAATCCCTCTCTCTAGGAGCATGTGTGGGTTTTGAGCAAAACTTTTCTGCAGGATGGTTTGCTCAGCAGATAAAAGAAAACCCCATTTGAAAGCTGGTAAGATTTTTCAGGAGTCTGTTTTTTTCTCAGTACTCAGTCAAAGCTAATTTGATGGAGAAGTGAAAAATCTCTTCCTTCCTCGGCAAGGAGCATAAATATCTATTTCAAACAATTCTTTAAGGATCTGAGGTTTCTTATTACTCATTGCTAAGCATTTTAATTTCTGACCTCTTCTGCTTGACTAGCTGCAGACCCATTCAGTGACCCTATAGGATTCCAGTGCTGTGATTTATGTCCTAGCCCAAATTTCTGTGAATTACTGGTATACTGAGCCTTTGACAGAATTTGAAGCTGGCTTTTTTGTTTCCCCTGCTGTTCACAGCTTTCCATACTTCTCTCTTCCTGGTGCTTTATTTAGACTCTATGAATATAATTTTAACCATTCTCTTCAGCTCCACATAGACAATTGTAATACAGTTGTCTGTGTCTTACATGAACAGAATAGGACTCAGCTCTGTTGAGTTTGTTTCATTTCTCTCACGGTTTTCTTACAGACTTCTGGACTGTCTGTGCTTTTTCATTTGTTTACTTAGTTGTTTCTTTTTTAAGTGAGAATCATTACAAAGTATTAAAAAGCTATATTTCCACATTTATCAGGACTTACCCTGTCTACGTAGAGAATTTTATTTCTCTGGTCTTTCTATATCAATTTGTACTTGAGAACTGCTTGTTTTTTCCTTGCCACGGTTGGTTCAGGATTCTGGCCAGCCTGAGGACAGCGGAATCTAGCTCTAGCTGAGCATGGACTTGGCTTGATCTTGTATGTCCAAATAAAACCCAGATCTCCAAAGACAGACCTGATACTGGAGAAATGGTTGGGAGGGAATGTGTAAAAGCACTAGGAGTTCACTTGTGCTCTGGTCAGGAAAGCTCTTGTGAAAAGATGTGACTAGAAACAAGCTTCCTGTTGCTGAAGGCACTGGTGGTGCAGCAGCCATGCTCCCTGCACCTCTCTGGGCTGGGCTGGTCACAGACTGCTCTTCGCAAAAGCTTTGCTCAAATTCAGGATTCCCTATTTCCTTTGCATTCCCCGTGGTGTGGTCAGCACGTTCAGAAAAGCAGCCAGAGTTTGAGAAGGGGAAAGGGTAGCTTTGCTTGCCATCTCTCACTGTCTCAAGCTCCTCTTGTGCCGAGGAAGAGAGAAGAAATTTAACTAATATTGCTGAACCTTAAATAGATTGCCCCATCCAGATTCCTTACTGATGTAAGACTTCCTTGGGGCATGTCTTAAAGTCAAGATTGACTGCTTCAAGTTACCTCTGTGTACATATATCTCCTGAGTCTCTCTTTTAATGATACTTCACCTTTTTTTTCCCTTCTCTAGACCGCTTTCTTTGAAAAGTACTGCTGTCTGGTGCCACACTGGCCAGTCCAGATAACAAAACTATTTATGCAGGCCTCCAGCTTTCTCCCTGAACTTGTTGCTGTTTACTTGGGATTTTCTCTGATACGACTTCAATTCTGGGATTTATTCCCTGCTCCTGTCTGCAGGGAGCTGGGGTTGTTAGCATTCAGGTGTGGATGTGAGCCCATCTTTTATTGTCACTGAGAAGGATGGAAGTGGGCTTAGAAATACTGGCTAGTTTTGGCTTTTCTAGAATTTCACCCTTCTCAGTTCTTTAGCAGACCTTTATCCAAATGCCATGCACACAGAGCAGCCATTTTTTCACTGACCTGGGAGCTGGGCACTATATATTGTTCAGATGAGTATAGCTGTGCACGTACGAGGCAATCTTTTTGTCACTATGGTGACATGCCAACCCTATAGATGCAATTTTACTATTAGAGATTAAAAACTTACTCACAGATTGCGAGGAGGAATTTGGATTCTGTGTGTTCATTTAAGATGTAGCCTGAAGTATTAATATAAAATTTAAAATCGTGTCCTCTTCACTGAAATCCAGTGTGGTTACAAGGTTCTAATAAATATTATGTCCTTCCATCATGCAATTAAAATTTTCCACCTCGTTTCACAATGCAAAACACTCACATGTTGTCAATCATTTTGAAACCTGATTTTTTGACATCATATAATTTCACTTCATTTTTCAGACAGACATCACACCGGGAAATTATATAAGAAAGGATCCTATTATATCTTTATTTTTCCACCAAATTTCACCTTCAAATACAGACATTTGTGTACATTTCAGTAATTCTGACAATAAACTTTCAAGGAGAAACGAATGGCATCCACATAGCCGGAGATCAGCATATGGAGTTTGCTGCTCTTCAGAGACTGCGGCTCCGGCACAGGCACCTGGTTAGGAACCGCTGGTGTAGCCACGGGAAGTTTACAAGTCTTGATGCACGAAGTGAAAAGGTTGCTGCTTGAAACACATACCACCTGGGAGGCAGGGAGGGAAACATATGCATGTTTTTGAACTTTCCTGTGTTTAACAGTTAGCAGACACTAATGAATTGCCAAGCAGCCCTCATTTAAAACCTAGTAGTCAAAAGCAAGGCTACCTGCTGCTTGTCAGGTAGTCCACCTGTTCAAGAAACCAAAGTGCCCCTGCCCTGTGCCAAGAGAAAAGCTGCTGCTGTTTTGAACCTCTACTCCTGTGTGTGTGTGTGTGATGCTTCATCTCCTGTGAGTCAGAAATTCAGCATGCGATAGATAGGCTTGTTATAAAAGTCTGGTATTAAGGATCAGGTTTTGATGGTAGTTGCATGTAGGTCTGGGAAAAATACAGCCTGCAGAGCGCAGTTTAGAATTTGTAACTGCCATCAGATACAGGCTGGCAAAGTAAGAGAGGAGGAAACCAGGCGTGTAACAAGCCAGAATTAAACCTTTGATTGGAGCAGGGTTAGCTTCAGATATTCTCTTCTGATCTGTGTCATCCTTGGAAATTCATAC
This sequence comes from Urocolius indicus, assembly GCA_013401255.1. Classification (NCBI taxonomy): domain Eukaryota; kingdom Metazoa; phylum Chordata; class Aves; order Coliiformes; family Coliidae; genus Urocolius; species Urocolius indicus. Next base: position 206,067 of record WBNH01002598.1, on the reverse strand, counting down.
CTGGTCCAAACACCTTCTTGCTGTCTCTCAGAGGGCTCAGCTGGGAAAGGCAGCAGGTTGCTGGAATGATGTCTGAGTCTCCTCCATCCTTGTAGAATTAAATGCTATGGTGAAGATGTTCTTTCCAGGCGGGGCGATCCCAATGTGTTCAGCTAAAGTTCTGTCAGGTCACTCAACCAAGCAGTTACTGTAGTGCTAAGGGAATATGCAAACGGTGCTGCTGACCTACTAGTAAACTCATTGCAGCTAGTTTAAAATGGAGTGTTCAAACTTCTGCTCATTGAAAGTCAACGCTGGAGAGTCTCTGCTTGGGGAGTGCAGGTAAACCTGTGCTGTCGCATATAAAGATACTGGGTTTGTTCTCCAGAGCCAGCTGAATTTTAGAGGCTTGTCAGGAGCTGCGGGTGTATTGGAAGTACTACTTCTTAATTTGCCGGGATGTAACTTGGTTTTATGGTTTACAATAGTGAGTGGCAGTGTTCAGCTGAGAGAGAAGACCAGCGGAGTCTGGACCCTCTATGCCCTGCCCCACTGCCCAGCACTCTCTTCCTGGCCATTCAACTGCAGTGTATACACACAGCTATTATATATGAACACACCAGGCTTGTGGTCCAAGGCCAGGTGAGCTGGGCTTTGTGCGTGATACAGTGAACTGTTGAGAAGCCATGAAGTTAGACTGGATGAACCCTTTTGCTTTTTAAGTCATTGAGGCTACGTCAGATGCTGTGTATCTGATAGTCATGCTGTGACCAAGAGTTTTGCTTCCAGACGTCACGTGCGGTCATGCAGACTCAGTAACTGAGAGGGATATCTCAATTCATGCTTTGTTCTCCCCTCTCCCAAATAGCTGATGCTTTGGTGAAACCGGGGAGAGCAGCGAGCAGTGCTGTAGACCAGTCAGCTAATACACAAGATGCCATCACCAGTTACAACCTGGCATGCTACTGTGTGGGAGAGTGTGGTCCTGCAGCAAAGCCCTAGTAGTTTTTGTTCACGGGCAGGCACGGCTGGTGGAGGTGATCAGTGAAGTTGTGGTGGTGTGTGGAATAACCGCATGGCAAAAATAAACTCGTAAAGCTTGCTGTAATGAACATCTAAGCAGAGGGTGGGCTGCTGTGGTGGGGGAAGGAAGGTGGCTTTTAGGGCAGCTGTGGCGAAAAGGATGAAAACCCCACAATGCAACCTCAATATGGTTACGTTGGTACTGACTGATAGTAGAGGGCTGGGGGATGGTGCTCTCGCTCTCCTCATCACTCAAGGTGGCCTTGTGAAAATTGGTAATGATCTGGTGGTAGAAGTGCAGGGAAAGCAAGCAAGCAGAAAATAATGAAGAACGAGAGAAGGTTGTTACCACCACTTCCTTCCTCAAACTGCAGAATAGCTTGGGGCTCAGATTCAATAGGAAGTTACTGCAGCATAAAAAGCTCCCACCCATGAGCTGAGCTGTGCTCACCGCTCCTGTATATCCTCTTGGCCTGCAACAGTTGTAAAGTGAAAATAGTTTACCTTATTTTTTTTTTCTTTGAGGTTTAAGTTGGCCTGTGATACTTTGCCCTTGGCGTGGGTTCAGCTCCCTAGCAATTTCCCCAGCCGGGCTGCAGAGATGAGCTGAGGGTCAGAGAACTGCGTGAACATGGTGCATTTTCAGCCTGAAAATTAGCTTGGTTCTTATATAACATCAGCTCTCAGTGGTCAGATTGGCTTTACCACAGAGACATAGAGAAGTAAATACTCCAGTGTAAGTGTGATACAAATGATTTCTCCTGGCCTGATCCTGAAATCACTGGGGTTTACCATATAAAAACATGCAAAAAATTAGCCTAATGAACGACAAGATAGATCTTTCAAGGAGTCCCCTATGAGTTTAACATGAAACACGTGCTTTCCTTGAATTGGGGCAAGGGTGCCGAGCTCCTGGCGAAGCTCTCCCCCCCCCGCCTCCTCCCCATGCGCACACTCTCCAGGCGAGAGCGGTATCTGGGGAGCCAGGTTCTCGTGCACGAGCACAGCTCTGTGATTTTGGGGGAGGGTGATGGCTGTATGTGTTAATTCAGAGATCTGTCCTTCAAAGCGGGGAATGATGAGGTAAGAAATCTTTCTGTATTTTGAATATATATATATGTACACACATATAAATATATATGAGATTATTCAAATGCAGCTTGAATATATTTTGCCTAATCCATACAGAGTTTTATCAATATTTCTTTGTTTATTCTCTTTCATGCCAGCTGCTTTCTTTATATATTTCCATTTTGTACATTTTTCAGAGTGATTGGATCATGTTGCACACACTTCTATTGAAATATTAAGTGTTTGCAATCCCTATTCATAGGCACCAGCCCTGTTATTATGATCCATCATTTCAAAATCCACATATTTGAAAAAAGAGAGCTTAGCTAGCCCTTGAATAGCAGAGAGCATTAGACCCAAGGAATCTCATTTGTCTTGTCAATAATCTATGGATTAACACCAATAAATTGTTTGTTTCATTGGCATATCCTTGCTGTATGTTTACAAAGGAAATGAGTATGGAAACCCCAACGAGGTGAGGTCTGAAAGAGGCTGGGTTTGTACCAGCTTGAGCATGGAAATCCAGAAATTGTAGTTTGAGCTCAGCTCCTGGCCATCTCGTGATGGCTGTGGTTTGGATACTGCTGATTCCTGGTAACGGTCAGGATGGGAGAAGTGAATCTTGTGATGGCCAGGGTTTCCTGCACCTTGTTTGGGGGCCAGGGGAGCTTTCCATTGGTATCTAGTGGGGAGCTACTCCATCTGTGCTTGGGGTTTTTATTGCCAGCCAGGCTCCACGATAACTTATCCTTGTCCATTGCTCAAATATGATGTTTTTTGGTAAAAGGGCTCTTTCTCCTCACTTTCCGCATCCCAGTGGCACACTTGAAGGTGTAAAAGTCGTAACTGGGTGTAAGGGTTACCAGACAGGTACAGCACCTGCAGCACGTGTGCAAGGAGAAGCTCCAATCTGAGTTGTGAGCATCTAAGATAAGGACAAGGCTGGTGATGGCAGGGACCCCAGTGCTGGCCAAGGTCTAATGATGGCCACAGCAAACTATGGGCATGGTGCGTGAGTATCAACGTTGAGCCTCTGTGCCATTGGTGAGTTCACCTGAACCGCAGCACTGCAGGCGAGAGCTGTTCAGATGGGCTCTGTTCACTCCGTGGGAGAGTTACACGTCCCCATTGGCTTTCCCACCAGTGCTAAAGCAGGAGAGCGCGATGCGCCCCTCGGATGCCACACCAGCATCCTCCCCTCCAGGCCAGCGTAAGGCAGGCCGACCCTCTCACGGCCAAAGCCTGGCCCTGGCTTTGCAGCTTGCCCTTTGTGCTGTTTGGTGACAGACCCATTGGAGGGTACGAGGGCTGTGCGTGGTGGCTGCGGCGCGGGTGCGGGAACTGCCGCCAGCCAGGCTCAGCGCGCCATTCATCACCAGCGACAGCCCGTGCCGCGGCATCGTCACCTAGCAACGGCCTGGCCACGGTAGCCAGGAGTTTAGTTGTTTTTTTTTTTTAAACATAAAAAGAAGGGCAATAATTTAGAAATTTGCATTTTCATTTGAATAAACGAGAATATTTTGGTGGCGAGGTTAAAATCCAAAGGCAGAGACGCTTTTGCTTTGCATTGCCGTGGCTCTGAGCGCCGGAGCGGTGGCTGCCTTGCAGAGATGGAGCTATCCATTTCATGTGTACCAGGGTTTAAAGTTGAGCTTGACATTGTGTGATTACCTTGTTTCTTTTTTTTTTTTCTTCTTCCCCCCTCCTCCACATACAGGCTATAAAAAATAATCTGGTTAAATTACAGGGAGGGCTTTTTTAATGTAACTTCTACTTCTGAGACTGAACTTTCGGGTCTATTTTATTTTTTAATCAGAGAGAGAGGAAAAGGCGAAGAAGTACATAAGCTCAAATGACTCCTTTCCCACTCTTTTAAAACACCTTTAAGATTGCTGAAGTCTCCTGAACTCTATATTGGCAATTCATGGTGCGGCAAACTCATTGCAAAATAGGCTCGTTCGTTTTCACTGATTGAATTTACTGATTGTTAATGTGTATAAAAGTGTTATGTACTTTTGAAGTAATCTCCCGCTACAGGATTTATAGGAAAGGCTATTTAAATGTCGTGGCGTTTTCTCTGCTGTTATGACAGTGTTATTGAGTAAATAGTTTAATTTTAGTGCCTTAGTTTAAAAAAAAAACCAAACCCAAATCGATAATGACCGCCACATAAATCGTTTGCTTTTTTTTTTATTTCTATATTTAGTTCCCTCCACAGAGACTGGAGTTGAAAATAGGCTGGTACCTAAGACATGAATTCTGTTAAATATTAAAGAGATCTCATCAATGATTTTATTAGTCTCAGTACTCAGTGAAGGCCGCACTGACATCTGAAGTCTAATGATTTTTTTTTTATATTTAAAGCCTCGTACTGCACCTTTAAATATTGAACAATATTGAAAAATATAGAAGTACTTTTTTTTGTATATTAGCTTTAGGCAGAACTGTTGTATGATTTCCACTCCTTTCATGACATTGTAATGATGTTACCACATACAACTTTATCTTGCATGAAAAGGTGAAGTCATGAGTGATTTCTCCAATTTAAAAGCACTCAACCCTCACAGTGCTAGAAATGAATATTTTGCATATATTCATGCAACAATGATTCAATTTAAGATTTCTATTTTCAAACATTGCTTGAAACCTCCGGTATGTTAGTAGTAAAATTGCCAAAATGTGTAATAAGATTTATTATAGATGAGTAGCATTTTATTTAGTATTTCATGTTAACACGCTTTTAGGGTTACCCTGGTTTAGCAGAAGGATTCATCTTTCTTTTCTAATCAGAGCTAACACTTTATTGTATTATTGAGATACACTTACTGTGCAATTGTATATCACTGCAGGAGTGGAGCGTTCTCCGCCTGGCAAACCTGGGCTGGGTTGATGCACAGCACCCAAACCCTGCCACTCGCTTCTCTACCATTTCCCATCGTTTCAGTTTTATTCTGGTTTTAAGTTTTCCTCCTCAAAGACACACAACCTCTGCTCAAACACAGCGGACAAGAGCTTTGGTTGAGGCTGGTTCTGCGCACTGACAACAGCTTTTGCTGCCAGTGGCAAACCCTGTCCTGAGAGCTACCAGTCTGGTGGCCAAAACACAGACCACTTTGGTTGCTCAGTTTGTCATGGAGCTTCTTTTTGTAGCTTTGCCTTTGTCAGGTAGGAGCTGCCATTTCTGTGAACGTTTGTGGCTGGCGTTTGTGTGTATAGATGCATTTTGCAAAGGGGCCTTCGCTCTGAGACCACCCTGTATTGATTTTATGGCTTTGCATATGGAGGTGTGTTGCAGCATTGAGGCCAAATGAATGCCATGGAAGATAAAGCAGTAGAGCAGATGCTTTACCTAAAGCAATGCTTGTTCTGTTTCTGCTCCCTCTCTGCCTTTTTTTGTGGTCTGGAGCAAGTTGCACCTCCGCCGAAGTGGCATCATCGTGATATTTTCATGACTTTGGTGACTAAGGAGTGGTGAGACGTGGCATTTTGATCCTCTGACCAAGGCCCAAATCCCAGCACCCTTTTTGCCTCCAGTAACCCCTTGATGCTCAGCCCCAAGTGCAGCCACTTACAGGATGAAACGGCACATCCCACAGGTAGGAGGCTCATTCTGTGGGGAAAAGCATTAGACTGTGAACATGAGGGATGTGTGGTGATGAGCTGCTGTGCTGAAGTGATAAATATGTTTACATCTTTTAAAAGTTGTAACTCGGCATGGACGAGCCGGCCTCCCCCCCCTTCCACCTTCACGTTGGAATCGAAAACAGAAAAGAGATGATCTGCTATTAGGAAAGATTTCTCTTTGACTGGGGAGCTGGAGATGGTAGGAGAGTGGCTTTCATAGATGAAAATAATTGTACACTTTTTGTATTATTATTTTTGGCAAAGAGCTAGCGTTTCAGCCTTCCAGCGTGTTACATCATTACATTGTATAATGCATCATAATGATAGAGTGAATGGAAACGAAGAAATGCCAGCTTCTGTTGCAAGTTTAAAGACAGACACACATTTTCAGCTGGGAAAGCTGCTGTTCAGCTAAGTGTTTTCCTAGATGAAACAAAGCTGCAATCCCACTTGGCATTCGCATTAATTGTGGACTTGCCAACAGACCAGTTTCACTGGTGTATAAATTAGTGCAGAATTATTCAACTCATCTCAATAACTAAGAGAATACCCTCATAAAGCTTGCTGAGCTGTAAGATATTCCCCCCACACCCCCTTTCCCAGGGTATTTTGCACCCTATACTTAGAAAAATCACAGAATTTATATGCTGTTCCAACAACAACAACCATGAAGTCTAATGAAAACAAGGAAAAAAAAAAAAAAGCCAGAAAAAGCCATACAAAGAGAGCACCAAATGCAAAGAGAGCACCAAATGCACTGATAAACCAGCAGAGCGGCGTGGCGACTGTCTGCATAAACCAGCAACTTCGTATTGATTTGGAACTGCCTGAGTTCAGAGGGAATTTTGTGATTTGTTGTTTGAGTTTGGGTGTTGATTGGGTATTTTTTCTGTGAAACGTGCCTCCTTGTCAGCATCAGGCACCTGACATTTCCTGTCTGCAACAAAACACCAGTCTGGGAAGTGCAAACTTCCCCAAACTGTCCTGCCAACAGGCTTTCCCCGACCTAAAGAGAGGATCACCTTTATGGTGACAGGATAATTTGATCTCTGTGCCATCTAATCCTTATTTTCTTTATGGAGGCTGCCAGCAAGGGTGCCAATTAGTGCCAATTGTGATGGTGGCTTTTGTGCTGCAGACACCTGCCCACTAGGAATTGGACTGGTACCACCAACACACATATGCCACTAAACAGCTGTCAGATGGTAATGACTTTTTGGTGGAGAAGAAAAGGGCAGAATTTCATTCTGAGGCAATTTTCTGAGAAATTTTTACAATTTTGATCTTCTCTCTTGTTTCCTCTCTTTTCTTTTTTTTTTTGGCTGTGTGAATTCCAGCCTTGTAATGATGAAGCAAAATGTAAATTTTTAACTATATCTCATAGCACAAACTACACACCGCATGGCCAGATGAGCAAATGTAGAGTGAGAAAGAACATCGTTAATGTTCTTATTATTCTAAATAATATTTTAAACTTGTTTTCTGAAGTTCATTCCTTAGATTAGATCACTCGTCCCAGGAACAGGCAAATGGAATGCAGTGTTTCCTTTTACCACTTCTCTGAGACTTCTCTGGCCACTGTTTTCCTGACTGAATTAAAAGAATGAATTAAGTGTTAACACCCAACAGTTTTATCAGTTTCTTTTCTTTTTTGATGACAGAGTGAAGTGCTTTGCAGCACTTTTGCAGCTCACACCGTCCTAGGCATGACAGTTCAGGATCTTTCTTATGCTTTTATTAAACTCTCTTCTAATTTTCAGTCAAATCTGACAATCTCTTCTTTGATGCCTAAAGTTTACAAGCCTGCTTTAGCCATAAGTAATTCCATGTGCATGTGTGTGCTTGTGCAAGTAAGTAGACTTTTGCCTATATAGGCACAGGCACCTGTAACAGTGACTTTTTGGGTGATTCTGGTAATACAGCCATGCATAGAGCTAGGAGCACTTGAGTGGATTTCCTAACAGCAGATAGCAGTTGCTACTGTGTGGTATCAAGACAGCTTGAGGGATGGGTCCGTCGGTGTGGTGCTGAGCACTCATCCGTATTAGGGAAGGGAGCGGAAAGTGCCGAGTAGCGTCTCACAGGAGATACTTGGCACTGTGTAAGAAGGGACCTTCAGAGCTGTAAAAGGATTCCTGTATCCTTTCCAAGTGTAGTGAGTCGCTGCTGAAAGCTCCCGAAGCTGGTGGTGCAGCCAAAGGGCAGCAGATCCTTCAGCGCTCAGCCAACACATACTGCTGGGTCAGCCTTTGCTCTGGCAGGTGTCACACCTTGATTAGCTCAATTGCTTATTGGCATCGATCACTAAACATGGTTCCTGCTAGACGTGAATGGAAACAATCCTAAATAAATGCAGCCAAGGCTGGTACACAATGATGGAAAATGGTCTGATGCTGTAAAGGAAACGACAGCGTTGCGATCGCTACTGACCGTTAGTAAACACAGTCATATTTAGAGAAGGACCCTTGCTGTATGTATACATGTGTATGAAAAAGTTCATAGGAAGGTTTTCAAGTGAAATAAAGCTAGAGCAAGTGCATCAGAGTTACTGCTTTTTATTTGCATTTGTTGCTGAGGTCTCTACCATCATTCCTTGTCACTGATTCCAAGGAATGTAAAGCTCTGTTAGAGCTCAGACCAGCTCTCTTGCTGCCTTCCTATCCGTTACACTTACTCATTCCTCAGTGACTGTTTAAATGCAGCTGTAACTGGCTGTGGCCTCTGCCATGGAAAGGAGAGAGTTTGCAGATGAGCTTGCAATAGTTTCTGGGCCTGGTCGTGGAGCACTCTCCCTGTCTGCTGGGAGAGCTGTGACCCACGAGGAAGGTTTCAGTGCTGTCACCAGAACATACGCTGAGATTTCCCAGATTTGAAAGGAATGACAACCAGGGCAACCAGCACTCAGGGGTTTGGAAGAGGTAACAGCAAACCTACCGAGGCTCAATCATCTTATTTTGTTGAGAGCTTTTGACCATATCTTTTTTTTTCCCCACCAGTTAGCTTGTTAAGGGCTTTCAGAATATTTTCTCTACTTCTTGGGGTTACTTCAAGACTTGTCAGTGACAGAGGACAACACGGAGGCTCAGATTTTTGAGACTTCATCCTTTGCTCTGGCACTTGAGATCAGTTATCTTTACAAAACCTGCAAATCCCAGCAGTTCCTTTAATGGCACTAGTGGTCAGATTTTTGAAGGGCTCACCTGTTAGTTTTCTCTAACACCCAAGGAACATTATTCTCGAGCATCAAAACGCTCTGCACTAGATAGTGTGACCGTTGTTTTTCAGTGGGTGAGTAGTTATATGCATGGGTAAGCAGTGATACAAAGTCCAGCCCATTATTCTATACGCTGTCCTCAAATACAAGTCAAGGAATTCATTGAACTCAAAAGATCTCATTGCTGGGAGTGAAGTGACAAGCTTTGCCACTACTAGGAGATATTCTTCGTTAGTCTTTCAGATGATGCAACCATGTTTTAAGCCGCCCTATGGCACATCTCTTGCACATCCCAACATATATACCTCCTCACGAGCATGTTACATGGTTTTGAACATATGCTCATCTTCAAAACATATGTAATATTAAAGGAAAATGTGGTAATTCTTTAAACGCCCTATCATTGTGAATTCATATCATATTCATTGTAATAGCATTGATCAAAATGAATTCATTTAGTATTCATGTAGATGTCACATGTACTTACATAGGTGTTTCATTGTAAATTAGCATTTCTCAGAGGACACTTAAAATAAAGTGTTACTGAAAGTTCTCATTACACATATTGCTGAGATTAGTACATTAAGGATCATGTACTTACATAGTACTAATGCATTTCTGCCACTTAAAATGCTGTATTACCCATTTCTGATATCTAGCAAATATCTGAAGCAATTTTGAGAATTACTGACATCCTGAAGGAAGTGGTACTTTTGTGATTAAATTGGTTTTGTGTATTTCACTTTGATTTACGAAAGAAAACCTGTGCCAGATATACTTAAACGGTTTTTTGATTTAAATGACTTGAGCATCAAGTGAAACAAAAAAAAAAAGGGAGAGCCACATCTAATTAGAAAAACAAAAACAAATGTTATACATGCTTTTGCCTCTTCAAACTTGTCTCACAAAGCCAAATTAGCTGACTCTTCAGTACACTGCAGCACAAGCTTTCTGATGGGTTTGCCTTCAGATTAGTACTTCCTAAGAGAAAGTCAGAAAGTTTTTGTGGTCTCAGGCAGATGCCTTTCTGATGTGATGAATTGTCAGTTACAATTTGTTTGGTCTGAAGTTGTTTTAGAAAAGATTAAAAAAAGTTTCAAGAGGGCTACAGAGTGTTTGATAAATAGCTGACAAAAGGTGTGTTACAGTAACTATGAAAGAGATAGCATTGTTTGAGCTCTGAACCTGTCTGGACATCCTTGTGGATGTCTTCTGAAAAGAACTGATGGAATTATTTTATGGGGGTTTTTGTACCACTAATAAATTCTGAAGCTTAACAGCAGGCCCAATCCTAGCAGAGACCTTTTGAAAAATACAGGGAAATGGCAACATTTTGGTGTTTATGTTGGAATGGAAGAGTCAGATTTGGCCATGAGGCCATACACAACCTATCCCATTTAATACAGTCTCTTAGTAACTATTTGCTTGCTTCGCTGTCTTCATCCCTGTCATGGTTTAGCAAGGAGTTGCTTTTTCTTAGTAACAGGGGGAGCGAGTTGCAGTGAAGACCCGGTAAAAGTTTTTTAGACTCTCCCCCGACTCCTGGGTTCAGACCCACCCCCCGGCCCGGCTGGGCCAATCTGGCGCCTCTGCCATCACTATTTAGGGACGGGAATTTGAGGTGCCAGGCAGGAGGTGTAAGAGTGGTACAAGATG
>WBNH01002598.1:115867-195398 GCA_013401255.1 Urocolius indicus | reverse complement strand
GGCAGAAGCCACCAGGAACGGACTGACTGAAACCCCCACTCCCTGCCCCCCTGGGCCGTTCAGGGGGGACGGAGGTATAAAACACCGGGATCAGGGCTCTGAGCCCAGGAAGAGGAGAGGGGTGGGGAGCAGGTGGTCTGAAAGGGCTGGTCGGACTCTTCATTTCTGTACCATTCTGTGTTGGTTTGTTTTGGTTCTGTTTTGGGGTTTTGTGTTTTAGTTGGTATTAAACTATTTTCTGTTTTCTTCCCCAAGCTGAGCAGCCTGGTCTGTTTTGTCCTGCACCTTAAGCGACAATTCAGCTCTCCCTGCCCTTTAGCAATCCTTCAGTCTTCGGTACTTGAGGCTAATTGTGGTCTTTTGTTCCCTGATGGGCCTAAACCACGACAGGAAGGAGGATAAGCAGAGAGGAAAAAGGAGAGAGGGCACATGGAAGAAGAGATATCATGCTTCTTGAGATGGTTCTGGTATTTTGTGCAACGTTACAGTTGTCTTGGCCTTCCTCAGATGTGACCCTTTCAGATGGGGGTGAGGACGCATTCACACCTGTGTATCAGCGGTGCAGTAGCGCTCCGCTTGGGCTCTTGACTTGCTTACTCTTCCAGAAAGTTTCAGGTCTTGTAAGTGTTTGCCTAGTCCATGGTGTTTGCTAGACTGGTTTGAGAGTGTGCAGTATGGCAAACCACAGGATCGGAGATGCAATTTCAGGTTAGAGCCACAATTAGCTAAGGTAAGATAATAAATGGCTACTAAAATCCCACAAAAATATGGTAGTGCTATAAAGCGTGTTTTTATACTCTGGCTCCTCCTCTTTTTTCTCTCCTCCTTCTTCTCTCTGGCGTAACAAGGACCCTAATAGGCTTCATGTGTAAGTGCCTATTTTTATTAAAGACAAGTGTAATCTTTTGTAGTCCAAATGTCCCTATCATAAATGCTAACCGAGGAAAATATTAGGACTCATTTATTTATGAACCCGTTAATAATGAGGTGCAGTTATGAAAAAGGCTTTCTCAGCACAAAGCCTACTGAACAAACAATGCACACTGGGGAAAAAGAGCTAGTTAGCCTTCCTGACTTAGATAAAGCTATGGAGAAATGACAAGTGCCAGTAATTAGCAAAGCCTCTTCAACAAGATAACCCTATACATCTTTGTCTATTTCAATCACCAAAGACTCCGATTCAGTGTAAAATTAAAGCTGGGATGCCATCAATTTCTGTTAACCTCTTTATATTGTTCTGTGTTCATGCATATGTGATAGATAGTTTTTGTCATTTTATTAAATGGTGACATCTCAGTATGCCTGTGACTAAAGCTGTTTTCTCCTTAGCAAAGTGTTTTTAATTGTCTCTCCATTGGCTTTACCAGCTCAGTTCCTCAGAGGCTGACTTGCTTTAATCTGCAGCCGTTCTAGGGGCTGCAAATATTTGTGCCCACTCCTTTTACCGGCAGTAGAATTGTGATTAAGAAGTTGGTGCCCTTTCTGCTATTGACATAAGCAGGTACTGCAGCTCTGCATGTGGCTACTGACCACCTGCAGAATGTCCTTCTGTGTATTTACTGGAACAGGGCAAAATACGTTGGTTCCAGTGACTGGTGCTCTAGTTCTCCTGAGCTTTGCCTCCCCTCTTCTTGTTGTCTGGGTGGACAAGTCCATATTTGGTTTTGGTGGTGTAGCTGCTGTTCACCAGCCTGGGGGAACAGTCAGAGCCTGATGAACTCAACTGAAGGACTGTCATCAACTTAGTGGTCCTTTGTCCATGAATGTGGTCTGCATCCAAACTGCTTTTTTTTCCACCTTAAATAGTGAGCTCTGTTTTTTTTTTTTCCCCCCCCTCAGAGGCTTCGAGTATTTGTGAGCTCATACTCCCTAAATTTCCCAGTGACTTTCAGATCAGTCAGAAAACACATTCACCTGAAGATTTGCAAGGAAACAAAAAAAGTTATAAATCAACTCAGTTTCCTTGACGTGGGGGCAGGTTTGCTGGGAATGCCTGCAGGGTTAGCACTGAGTGACCTGAGAAGTTGCATATGGCATTGGGTGTCACACAAAAGTTCCTTCTGGCTCCGTTTCTCTTGCTCCATAATGTCTTTTTACTTGTTTTAAGTACTCCGGGCCTTGACTTCCGAGGTTATTAATCTTAATCTGTGCTCTTTTTAAACTTTACTACTAGCACTTTTTTTGCCTCAGATGGGCTTTTATTCATTCTTTTCAGCAGCAATAACCTCTCATATTGGCCAAATTAGGAAATAATTGCAAATAATAGAGAATCCTTTTCCACCACTACAATAAAGGATTATGTATGTCCTGTATGTGAGGGATGGCACAGAGTGTAAATACCAAAATATGGGCAGCTAGGCAGAGAAGGGAAGTGTGCTGTCTGCCTTTCCCTCTGCAGCTCTTTCTGACTCAGAGGCCTTTGTGTTCAGAGAGGTGTTTGTCAGCCCATCACAAAGGTGTTTCACCGTGATGGTTTGTGAAGGAGGAAGGGAAAAGCAAGAGCCAGTGTTGCAGGTCAGCTCGTGCTGGGCCTGCAGGACTGCTGGTCATTGAGAAAAAACTGTACAGGGTCTTTCACTCTTCCTATGGTAGAAGCAAGAGTTGTATAAATCAAATTTAAAATAGCTTACATTTGTAATATGGAAACATATCATGTGTCTTATTTTATTCGAGTGGCCACAGTAGCCACGGTTTGGTTTTGTTCAAACTTTGCCAATTCCAGGAGTTCCGCCTCACTTTTCCTGTGCATTATTTCAGTTTTGGGTCTTTAACCATTGCTTTAAAACTCCCAGTTGTCCAGTCAAGGAGCTGAAACCAAGAGTTTCTGTCTGACTTGGATTAGAAGTCATAGATCAGAAGTGGCAGATAATCCAACCCAACTATTTACAAGCCAGCAGAACTGTCTAATTTGGCATCATGTTAATGATCACTTTTCAATAACAAGCATATCTGTAGGACTTGGGGATAAGCTTGTGCAGTATTAAAAACCCCTGGTCTCAGTGTTTAGCTGCTCTCTTACGTAGGCATTTTCAGGATCAAAGCTCCTATGGATGTTACAACAAATAATTCTATCAGCTCTTGGGAGGAAAATACAGAGAGCATTCATGTAATGCTGCCATCTTGGTTGGAGAGCAAGGAAATATGTTGACTGTGGGAGAGAGCAAAGCAATCTTGGTGCTCTCATCACGTTAGCACTTGCTTTCCTTCCTTCCAGTCAAAGTTTTCTGAGCTGCTGCTTTCCATTGTTTTTTATTATTCATTTGAATTGGAAAATAATATTTTTCCTCTCTTAATTCAGGAGGAATTGTCATTGCCCACCTCCTGCTGAGGGAAAAAAGTGCCAGAGCCCATCTCCTGTGAGCTCCTTCTCACTTCAAATGCAGGCTGCAATGGCTCCTTTGGAAATGTAACAGGCTATTATAGAAATATGTATTTACACAGTATTTTAAGATGCACATTATCCACCTGATAGACCATAACAGCTCACCATTACAGCCTATTGAATAAAACCTCTTTGCACCGTTTTTTTTTCAAAGCAGATACTTTTTACGTGATAAATTGTGAATCTCTTGCGTAAAAGCTTCTCCTGTAGGAGGTATAGCTTTAACCCACTGCAATGGCAACTTAATGCTCTGACCTGGCCCTGTAGAACGAATTATTCTCACCAGACAGATGCAAATTAAAACCAAAAATGATAAAAAAAAGCTTTGGGAAGATGAAAGGAAAAGTTGCAACGTTTATTTAACGGACTGCGTTGGGTTATGAAAGAGATGACAGTGCTGGTGAGTGCACATGAACGAGGTGGAAATCCCCAGTCATACCAAGGTTTGTGTGCTGCTCTGCCACATCCTGTTCTACAAGTCTGTGAGCTTTTAAGCAGTCTGAGCTAAGCGCTCTCTGCCTTTCAGGACTCCTGTTGACCTCCCCTGAATCCTCGAGCATCTGGAAGCATCCCAACTAGTTAAGGATTTCTCCTTGGTTTTGCTTCCCCACCCTGGGGCCTTTTCTCTCTCCTGCAGTCATTTTCCTCCTTCTTTAGCTGTTTTCAATGCTATAAAGGGACTCTTCTATCCTGAAAACCTCTCTGCTTGGCCTTTCTGCCTAAACTTCCAGCACTTGTTTGACTTGCTTCAGCTAATCCATACTTGATCAGTTTCTCTCTTCCTGGAATTCACATTAGAAACTGCCCTGCCCCACGTACCATCTCTCTTTGTCCAAGGGTGCTTGTTTTGAATAGATAATATTCCACATTTAACAAGCCTCCTTTATTAGCCTGGAGCTACACGTAAGGACTCCCTCTGTCATCTCCTGTGAGTTTTAACTTAACAAGAAACAAAAGACAACAGAGAAGGCCACAAGACCTTGACTTCAAAATGAAGCTTGCAGCCAAAGACGCAGTGTCCCTAGTATCAAACAGACTGAACAAGCTGCAAATAGACAAGATTCCCAACTTGTTATAAGATGAAATAGAGCCTAGCCTCTGTTGTGAAAGTTTTACATTGCAGATGTTCATGAATGCATGGAAAATGTGGTGACTTCAAGTCTCTTTTCGCTCCCTATCTTCAGGATGTCAAAACTGATTTTTTTGAAGAAACTCTGTAATAGTTGCAGTTGAGTCCTGAGAAGAGATTTGCGTGTCTGGAACAAAAAAAGACTTCCAGCCAGCTAAACAGCATCGTCTTCTTCCCTCCCACCACTCAAATTAAGGATACACAACAGAAATACCAGACAGGCATGGGCTTTACATATCATGCCAATTCTGATCTGAAACGGTTTATTAATATAAATCACCTCCAAAAAAGGGAAGGATTTTAAAAGGAAGCAAATAGCTGCCAAAAAGGCTTGCACAGAGACAGTGTCTAACACTAAACCTAGTGGAAATGATGTACTTCCACTCTTCATGAAGCAAAGCAGTGGGGAGCCAGTGCTTTGAACCGTGCATGGGACACTTGCTGTGAGTCCCTGTTGGGAAGCATATGGTTTGAGACGAAGCAGAAACACCGTCCAAAAAAAGCGCTGGTCTAGAACCAGCAGATCTGTAAATATACTAAACCCATCCCTCACTGCGAGGGGAAACTCTCTGCCGTGCCTCTCCCCCACTGACACGAGCCCCAACCCCACTGGAATGACTCCTCTGCACCTCCCTAAACAGAAGGGGATGATTTGGAGGGACAAGTGTCACCCCAGGGATGCTGGCCATGCCTTCCTGGGGCAGGCTGCCCTCAGCAGGGTTCCTGCCATATGAGTACCTACTCAGCTTGCTCTGCTCCTGCCCACCTTTCTCAAGCACTTTTAGGAGGACTTCTGCAAGTGTCTAACCCACAGGCTGGAGCTGACCTTTCATAGATGGTTTCATCTTGAGCATCTCCTCCTTTATTCTCTGCCCTTAACTCATTTGTGAAGGACTGAGCAGTCAGAAGCTGTGGTTTTTCTGGATTTTCTAGGTGTGTTTGGGAGAACCTTCCCCACTTTAAAATAGTGTATTTGGTTTAATTTTCATTATTTTTAGGTGTTAAATTTTAGATCAGTACAGTATGTCTTAAACTACTGTATTAGAATGCTGCTTGACTCACTTCCAAATTGAAGACCTTTTAAAAAAATTGAAGCAGTCCAATAATTTTAAATCACTCTGCACTGTGCATTGCAATTTAAAATTATTGGAGTGCTTCAAATTTTTATAAGCCCTTGAATTTGGAAGTGATCAAGGTTCTGGGCATACTCAGTGTAGAGCAATTTAAAATTATAAGAGCTGTCAAATTTTTATATAAGCACTTCAGTTAGAAAAGGAATTTGGGTTCTGGGCATGTGCAAAGGGGAGCAATTTAAATTATTAAAGTGCTTCAATTTTTTTCTTAAGCACCTGATTTTGGAAGGGTTTTGGTTTGTACAGCCTAAAATGACAACTTCCTTTGAGAGTTCCTTCTTAAAAAGAATTTCAATCTTGCAAACTAAAGTATTCTTTAAAATGTGAATTCACTGATACTTTAAAAACTGATTTGCACAGAGCTCGGTGCCCAGGACAGCGATTTTTTTTTTTCACCATCCTCCTCATTTTATCATTTCACTCTGTAAGGGGCAAATTGATGGAATAGAAATAGCTGTCTCTTTGGATTTTAATTTTTTTTTCCCAACTGTTGCACTCATGCAAAGGAAAGAGTGGAAAGTTGAAAGATTCAGTGATGAAGAAACGAATGGCTCTTCCATGGCTTATACTGCCTGGCCAGCAGAACTTATAGGGGATGCAGAATTGAAACAATTTGTTATTAAATCCCATTATAATGTCTCTCAGCACTTTAAATAAAAGCCATGTGATAGCTGGCTGAAGGGAGGAAGTTGGAAAGCAGCTTTATTTGCACACTCATGCTCGGTACTGACTCCTGGCAGGAGCGGTGCCAGGTTTTGCCATCTTTGCCTCAAATCCTGCCTAATCCCTTTGCTTTCCAGTGCTGGGCAGGACAGCAGGAAGAGCAGCAAGGGGAGCGGGGAGGATGACTTCTCTCGCTTTCCCACATCCATGCATGAGAATTAAGGCTTGGTGGGCACATGCAGTTTTGTGTTCTACAGAGAGGATGTGATTCAGAACCAAGTCCCACTCCCTTGCACTGGCACAAAAGCAAGGCAAATAATCTGCCGTAGAGCTGGAGATCGCTGTGTCCAGCCACAGCATTTGGCCAATGGGCAAGAAGTGACTTAGAGGTGCCCTTACTGAGCTACCAGAAAAGAGATATAGGAGAGGTGAGCATGGCAGCCTCTCAGCTCATGCTGTTCTCCTAATTCTCATCTTAAACCCGGGGATTCACTCTCTAGGGCAGGTGTGGGTAATTGGTTAATGTATAGAGGGCACGGAGCATCTTCAGCCTCGCCTATCAGGAGGACACGTGGAGTGGAACAGTGCATTTCATCAAACGCCAATGGAGTATTTTCTTCCTTTCGAATGCTCTTTTCACTCGTTACCATGGAGGTGATAGGTGACCATTTGTAGTTGTTTTTTCCTTGGGAAATGAAGTTTTTGAATAAAAGCCAGTGATCGAATTAAATAGGGGCAAAGAGATGGCAGAGGTGAAATTCAAAAGACAATACGTAATAATTGGTTTTAAAGCAGGAGCCAGATTAATCATTTCGTCAGGAACAAAGGGGATAATTCCTGAAAGCCTGTTGAGTTTTCCCTTGGAGTTATTTTTCAGAAAGGTAAAAGTACAAAACTCTTCATTTACTTTCTCTCTGATTAACTACATCGTTCTCTTGGGATGTGAAAACCAGCAGCGATTCTGGGCCAGAAGGACAAGGGATGGGAGACCAAATGTGGTTTTGCTTGGTATAAATTGGTTTGGACTGTGCTTTCATTGAACCTTTCTGGAAGTTCCTGGCAGGTGCTGGATAAACTCTGCTCAGCCACATTCCCCCATGCACAGAGGAGACAGGAGCAGCAGAGCCATTGGCTCAGTGCAAGCGTGGCCAGGAGCCATCATGTGTGGTGGTGGTGGTGGCAAAAAAAAGGTTTTCTTGGAAGAGTTTGGTAGATGTGAGGTATCTGATGATCCCTTCTCTTTCTGTCCAGTGTGTGGGTGTGATTTTGGTTAAAAAGCTGCACTGGGAGAAGAGGGATGGGGACAGGTCTGGGCTGTCCTGGAGACGGCTACTGGGATGATGGTCCATGCTGGGATGAGTACGTGTGTCAGATGCACACACGTGGCTGTAGGTGTGTGCAAAGAGAGGTGTTAGGCTGGGTGTTAAACACAGAGAAAGAGCTTGGCCTTGTCTATCTGAATCTTGATTCTGGCACAAAATAAAGAGCAAGTCGTCTGTGAGCCGCCGCCTCGCACAGGCACACGTACGAGCACTGAGGCTGCCTTAAAGTTCTCGTCTTACTGATTCACTTCAGGCACTGTGTGCTCGAACCCTGCTTTTGGACTGCATTCATGCTAATGTTGACAGTTTTTTCCTCCTTTGTTACATCGTGCAAACCAAATAGAAAGTGAGGTGAGCTTGTCTGAGCAGATGAAAGATGGCAAGAAATTGGCGCTTGGGGACCAGTGTCTTGGTGACATCGACTCTGCAGTCCTTTTTTTCTCTCTCTCCCTGGCTTCCCCTCTCCCTCTCATTCTCTCTGAAATGGTCTGTGCCTCCAGTAATTTACATAATACTCTTCTGACACCTTTACTTTAGTCATCAATCACGGTACCTTCTCTCAGTCTATCTTTTGTCTGAGCATGTCTCTTCTTTATCAGGCCATGCACAAAAGATTAATTTCACAGTTTTTCTCCCTTCTTTCTTTCCTTGCAAGATACAAAGCTCATGAAATGACAGAAGCAAGATAATGAAAACAACAATGCAAGCAATTTTTTTTTTTGTTCTTGCTGGTTGGATCTCAAGATACTTTTTTTAACCTCATTGTGTGCCATCTGTCTTAGAAAAGGTCTGCTCTGTATTTTTTAATACAATTCTGATGCTGTTCTGAAGACTACCTGGGGGGGGAAAAAAACCCCTCATATTTTAATCAGACCATAGGCATTGATTTTAAGTAAAACCCCAGCATTTTTTAGACATTTCAAGTGAGGGGTCCATTTCTAATGGTGGCATGGGCTACTGCACAGTGCCCATGCCCCAATTAATATTAATGATCTCTTGTGCATAGCAAATTTATGGCGTTTGATTGACTCACACAACTACACTTCAGGCTGTCATGTAAAGTGAAATATATGGGCACTGGCCTAATTTGCATATGCATATGTTCTTAATATTAATTAGTCTAATGGATCGGAGGACCTGGAGATAATTTGAGGACTAGGAGAAGAGAAGCAAACACACACACACACCAAAACTCGCTGTAATGTGCCCTGGTATGGGTTGGTCCTACAGTCAAATAACTCCCCCAAAACACAAAATAATTTGCCTGGATTTCTCCTCCTTCCCCGTGTCCCTCCCAGGACCAACTGAATTAAACTCTTATACCATGTAACATGCTCTTTTGGCTCTGACCCTGATACTTTTTAATGCAAAACATTTAATGTGCCAAAGAGATGACAGAACTACATCCAGATAAGTCCGAATGCAGGCGGGTAGCTGTAGGTCAGGGCTGTGAACCCCACAGCCCTGTGAGGGGGCCACTTCCCAACACACCTGTGTAATTCCCCTTGATATTAACTTCTGGGGCCTTTTTGTGGATGTAACAAGACCTGTTAAGGTGCCTTAGTGTAACAGCACTTTGTGGGAGCTGAAGAGTACATTTGGATGATGATGAAAGGGAGATTGTTGGTGGAGTCTATGCGCTGAGACCTTCTAGGACTGCAAAGTGCAGGAGTGAGTTAGCGAGGGAAGCGTTGGGTGCTTCGCTGCCCCTGCAAATAGACAAGAAGCAGGAGGAGGTGACTTGTCCTGTGCAGCTGTGTTAGCGTACAGAGATGATGCCAGTGGAAATGGAATGGCTCAGGCCTGTGGGAGAGATGTCAGCTTAGGACATTCCTGTGTGGCGTTCTGCATGAGGGCAGGTAGGAGGGGTGTGCAGGATGTGTCCTTCAATCTGACTCTGGCTCTCTTATAGCCCAAGCTGGTGACTCTGAGGCTGCTTCTGTGCTGATGGGGAGGGCACAAAGGAACACCCACAGGTACAGCATCCTTGCAGCCAGCACTGTCTGCATGGGCAGTTTCAGCCAAGCTTTGGCAACCAGTTGAGGAGCTGAGGCTTCGGCTACAGCACAGCCCCTTCATGGGCAACCTGCAGGGACCAAAGAGGGATGAAAACCCCAAAGGCTGCAGCCTAACACAGATTCCTCAAAGGCCAAGGCTGTTGTGGAGGTGGGAAGCTGGCTGCTTGCAACCTCCGGGGTAGTGGGGCCCTCAGTCCAGGATCCGATGCCTGAGCTCCTGGGTTGTTTCATGTAACAAAGTAAATAGCCCACAGGGCTCCAGCCCATTTCCAGCCCGCGAAGCTGTAATGAATCTGCAAGTTGCTGATTGCCTTTACGAGGTGCTAAGCACTGATGGCTGCCTGATACCAGGGAGGAGAGTGTCAGCTCTTGGCCGGATCCAGTCTACAGTGAGTTGTTCCCTAGAAAAAAATGACTTTCCTGTACGAAGGCATCACTTATATGCTGAATATATATAACAAAACCTGGAAAGCCTCTAGTCACTCATTGTAGCTGCTAAAATGCCTTTAGGCCAACATTCCTGCTGTGAAAGGGGTTATGGACATGTCATATGGGGGTCATCAGTGAAAAATATACCCAACTTTTGTTATTCTTAAGTCTAAATCAAAAACCTCTTTTCACAATCCACTAAGGGACGATTTACTAGAGAGTAGAATGTGGTATCAATTATTTCTGTGGGCATCCTTTTTGTTATAAGAAGCAAAGAGGATTGCTCGAGAGTCAATAGCATGACTCCATCTCAGATTACTAAATAATGAAATGCTAAACTTGGCCTAGAGTAAGGACTGTTGCTGTCTCAAAGGGACCAGAGGCTTCAATTAAATCAGAGGACAGTGTTCAATGAATGAGAAAAGGATGCTTAAGGTATGATGACATATTACCGGATTTTTACATTTAATTGCAGTGCTTTGTTCTTTTAATAAAAGCACAAGTGCAGTGGATCTCCATTATGGTCATCTGGTGGCATTGTTCACCGTGGACAGTTTATTGTAATTTATTGGCTACATGTAATGCCTCTGTTTTTCATAGGAATTCGTTCTCTCTGCCTCATTTTCTGAATTTTCTTGGCTTTTTTTTTGTAAAAATAAATAGCACCTCATAGTTATTTACACACAAAAAGAGCTTTTCCACGGAAATACTCAATGGTGCAGGAAAGAAGCAACGCAGCCTAGTGTGAAACTGGAATGGAAGGGAGTGCTGCTGCTCAGAGGTGTGTGATCCCACAGCACCCAGGCAGGTATTGCTGCTTGCAGAGCAATGTGCCTGTGCAGGGACAGCGTCTCACAGTGGCTTTGCAGACGAGGGGGTTTCGGAAAGGTGCAAGCTCTGAAGAACCAGGCATGAGAAGTTAAGTAAAAGGCAGGGAGCTGTGATCCAGACCTGTTCCCCCTCAAATGTCCTTGTTCTTTCTGTGGGGCTCTGTGTTGCTGAGCTTTCCTGTGCTGGGGCCGTGCTGGAGCTCACCCTGAGCACAGGGCTCTGTGCATGGAGCAACTTTCTGGACTTGTGGTCTGGGAGCAATTGGTTTAAACCCTCTCTGCCCCAGAGGTGGATTTCAGCCCGTGTACTCAGTGCCCAACATGTGGCAGTAGTTCAACTGGAAAACCACGGGATGTTGTTACACATGTGTGTGCACACATGCATGTGTGTATAGATCTGGTGTAATGTTTGCACTTTCAGTTATATGTATTTATTTTAAAATGTTAATTTATGAGGGTTTTTAAGTGATTGTTAGGCAAATAGCTCCTTTTAGACATTTTACTGCAACACATCATTGCTGTGGCTCGTCTCATCCGATCGTGCCAGTCGTATCCCAGTCTATAAATGGTGAACTCATCGGCGATTTCACCAGCACAACCTGATGCATCACGGCAACGCCGTGGCTAATGTCAGCTTAGGAAGGGACAAGTTGAGAGACCTAAACAACTCATATTCTTGTCTGTATTCTTAGAGGATTATTTGTTTGGTATTTTTAAATTTTCCTTGAAAGCTCCTTGTGCAGGATGGAGAGTCTTAAAGGCAGCTGATATACAGCATCATCAGGCACAGGCAGGGGGGAACAGCCTCTCTTCAGCCCTGAGCAGTGTGTGTCTTGTTTTTGGGCAAGATCCTCCCTGAAAGGGGGTCACGGCGAGCAGTTCACTTTCCTGTTGGAACAGGTTGAGTGTCTGTCTTTTCTGCCTTGTTTCAACTCGTCTCGTGTCAGTGCCTGTCTCTGGAAACGTGGCAGTTCAGTGAGGACGGTGGGATGAGGTGACTCTCAGTGGTAACGACACAAAATGAATGGCAACCAGCCCTGCTGAAACTGCTGAGTGAAGCTTTTAACTGGGATGGTTTCTGGGCCCAAGGGAAAGTTGTGAGCTGTGTTGCCTACTGGGCAAAAAATATCTCAACTGTTTTATCTGAGTTTGGGATTCTTTTGTTTCGGTGGGCTTCTCAATGAGCGTGCAATGCTTTGAACAGACTGCAGCATCTAGTTTTTATAACATCATTTAGCTGTGTGACAGCATCAGGGTAATGAATTCAGGAAGTGTGCAGCAAGGATTGTCTGTGCAAGAGGGTACAGGCAGTACTTAACTCCCCATCGATTGCAGCCAGCGACTGGTAAGTAAGTGAGTGCCAACCCAATAAGATACTGAAGGTACTGGACTTGGGGTTGTTGAGGTGTGGGATTGGGACTATAATCTACAATCATGGCCTATCACTGCCTGGAAATTGCTTTTGCTCTTACTGGGATGGGCTCAAGCTCAAGAGTGACAGAGCCAGAGAGGAGATGTTTAAGAGATGGTCGGATATTGCACTTAGGGAAATAGTCGAGTGGTTGATAGGACTAGGACAAAGACAGGACTTGATGATCTCAAAGGTCCCTTCCAGCTGAAATGATTCTATGATTCTCTAGTGGCTGTACCTCCAGGGCTGGGCTGTGTCTGGGGGTAGGACCAAGCAGTATGCCCCAGTGCCACTCGTGCTGGTGGCTAATGCCATGTGCCAGCCCCCTTGGCGTGAAATCCTGTGCTGTGAGGAGAGAGGATTACAGCTGTGAACCGGGCAATCGTTTCACCAACCGTACGGTGCTTGTCAGAGCTGCTTCTTCCAAGGGCCAGTACAGTGTGACTCTGCCTTATGCATAGTTGTAAATTACCATATGATGAATACAGGGCCATCCTACAGCAAACCCTTCCTCTTGACAAAGTGCTGTGCCTATTCCCAGTTCTCCCCGGTCTCTGTTTTTGTTAATTTTACACTGAAGGATCAACATGCCCAGGATGCATGTGTGCATCCATCTCTCTCCCTCTCAAAGGAAATTAGTGCTTTCCTGTCACCGCAGGTGATATGAGAAGGGGAGGAAGTACACAAACTGATTTATCTGGAGCTGTCAGCTGTTTTGAGGATGTTGACTACTAAGGGTGTCAGCTCCTCCTCAGTAGTTGGCTGACTCTGAAGAAGACCCCATTCCTCATTAAAAGAGCACCGAGCTGCACTTGAAAGTGACTTTCCCACTTGTTCTCCTCTCACAAACATCACAATAACAGATCCGCTGTTTAAAGTGGCATGATCTTCGTGCCAGGCCCAGGCAGCTTTGTGAAATACACCTCTGCAGCACTTGGTAGCATCGGTACCGTCCATGCAAAATTCATTTGGGGTATAAACTAGAGACTATCATCACAGATGACAGTTATAGCAAATCAGCACGCTGTGTACAGTTTCATCCTTTATTCACGTTATGTATCATAATAAACGTCGTCCTAGCAACACAGTTTGTTGAGAGTCAAACACAAAACCCCACAATGCCTTGCCATGGATGGATGTGAGAAATAGCAGCTGTAAGAGGCTGGTAGAGCCTGAAAAGGAATCAGCACTTCCTACCATCATTTTAGAGGGCTCTTTCCTCCTCCTACCTAGGGAAGAGAGCCTGTCTGAACTGAGAGTCCCAGCAGTACTGGGAGCTGGGTCAAAACGTGTCAAGACTCGAAGTCAGAAAGCTTGAGGAGGAAGAGAGGAGGGACTGTTGCATGGGTAAATTGAGTAATATTGGGGAAGAAATATTACTTAGGTACAAGACTATATTTTCTTACTTTTTAATAACTGCTTAGTGAAAAACCACAACCCAAGTTATTGAAAACAGAAAGAAAAAAGAAATCTTAATTTAAAAATATATGTCTTTGGTATAGAATTCCACTCAGACCTGAGAGAGATGTTTCCTGAGCAGAGTCGGGTGTGATTCGTATAACATTTTGCCAGCCCCTGGGGAATGTCATCTCCTTCTGATGTCTCCATTTGCAGGAAAGGCTTCATTGCAGGTACAGCACGAGGCTCCCACACCAAGGGGCTAAGTTCAGACCCTGACATACGCTTGCTCTGGGAGATACAGCAGCCTATTTTCTGTAATCCTTGGCCTGAGACCCGCTAAAACATGTGCTTTTCCTTATCCCTGGCCACGATCACCCTCTCTCACATGCTCCACGTTCGGGAGGAGCTGCTGCCTCCCTGCTGTACTGGGCAGTTTCTTCAATGCTGACACCCCTCAGCAGGACATTGTCCCCTGTCTCTAATGCAAATGTGTTTCCACTGCTGGAAAAGAGAGGCTCCAGCTCCAGACTGAGGGTGCATCCTCTGGTCAGTGTGATGGAGCAAAGCTTTTCTAGGATGAAGCCCTTTTTTCGCAAGAGCCTGGTTTGTTTGTCCTGGTTTTTTTTTTTCCTCCTAATGTTTTGAACAAGATCGTCACTTGATATCTCTCTGAAATGAAAATACCTTAATCAGTAGGCTGCTGGAAAAGAGGAAGTATCTTGTAAAATCATCCTAGGTGTTGTTAAGGTGCACCCAGTTTCTGAATGAGCAGGGAGCCACTTCTGCTATGAACCTGATCCACTGTGTAGTTCTGCGGTTCAAAAGTAACAGAGGCAGTGAGACGCAAATGCCAGAGGAGATAAAGTCAACCCTTTCCTGCACAAATCCCTCAGGAGAGGAGGTAACACAGGTACCATATGAGTTCAGCCTTTACACGAAGCAAAGTGTAATACCAAGCAAGGACCTGAAACTTAAAAGTCTGTATCTCAGTCCAGAACAGAGCCCTTCTAACCTGCGGGGAAGATTTACATCTTGCCCGGGGATGGCATAAAATAGGACCATCTGTCATCCTCGAAGTTTGTATCTGAGTCCACAAACTAAATACATAGAAGTCTAGGTCCAAAGATGGGGTTTGGGCTCAAGTCTGCATAATTCATCTTTGTGGAGCAGTCCTGTAAAACAAAATCATGCATCTCGCTTTTTGAAGTGCCTGCGGGTTTTGGTGCCACAGCTGAAAGGACAGTTGGGGTCCTGTGGATGGGAACTCAGAGAAATGCTAAGGGGGGGGGAAAAAAAAAAGCTGTTCTGTTTATTAATGAGAATTTTGTATACTTTTCAACTGGCTTCTCCAGGACTGATTCCACTGCACAATAATTAAACAGAAACCCTTGCTGACTGCGGTGCCCCCCTGCCCGTGGAGCAGTGCCTGGCTGATCCCATTGTCTGCACCCTGAATGCTGAGCCTACAGTTAATAATTAGTTAGCAGTGCTTAAATGAAATTGCACAACCGATTCTCTGGTACACTGGCAGAGGCGGTGGCTGAGCCAGCCAGGACTTTGTCATCTTGGCAGGGAGAAGGAGCGCTCGCTGCCATCCTGCAGCCAATGGGCCGTGCAGGGGAGCTGGCGTAGCTGGCAGCAGGCTGAGCCTGTCTAAGAGGTGGCAGGAAGAGAAGGGCTTTGCCATCTTCTGGGGAGAGGAAAAAAAACCCAAAGGGATTCTTTTTTGGTAGGGAGGTTTCCCAGAGATGTCTCTCAGGTTCATATTTATTGTTTATTGCCCGTAAAACTGTGTTTCTATGCTTCACAAAGCCATCATTTCGATGTAGTCTGCCTAGCCTGAAATGATAAATGAAAGCAATGAAGGGGGAGGAAGGGTGTTCTGGTGATTAAAACTCCAGATTTGACTTGAGAAAGTAGATTTCAGCTCCATCTCTGTCACCAACTTTGGGGTGGCTTCTGACCAGTCGTTTAATCTCTCTGGGCCAATGTGAGCTAGAGAGAACAGGGATTTCTCCCTTTGTGTGTATGTGTCTTTTTTGCTTGTTTTTTGTTTTTATTTTCCTTGTCTGGTTAGACTGTCCACATCTTCCTGTTGAGGATCTTTATTACCATGTAAAGTGTGACCGGGATGGGATGCCACTGAGACAGAAAATCCTGTTCTCGCTCTTTTAACAGCACCTTCATAGATACACAGAGGGGAAAACAGTGTAGCAATTTGAAGGGATGTGAATGATGAGAGTGTGAATGATGTCCAATGGTGAACCTCAGAGAAATCCTTTTCTGAGTGGAGCAGTTTTATTTCCCTCAGTGGAGACTGAAATTAATATAGGCTGTTATTTTATGGAGGTGCTCATAAAGTGGAGGAAGTGGGATGGCCTCTAGATGTAAAAGGTCAGAGCAGATGATCTAATAGTCCTTTTTAACCTTAAAACTATGAAGGAAAATGAAGGCTTTTAAAAATTACTCTTCACCACAGTTAGACAGGAAATGGAAAGATGGGATGGCAAAGCTAAACCCCAAAGCTGGACACTACTTATCCCCATCCCTTTGCTCATTCCTGTGCCAGCAGTTTCCAGCTGGGCCACGTGTCCCAGAGAGTCTTTGAGCCGCGTCTTTAAAGGGTGCCTGAAAGGCAACCGAAAAAACCCTACTGTCAGGAGGCTTTAATTCACTGTTACAGGTGATGGCCTTTTTGTTGGAAGTGTAAAGGTCCATAAATCAAGAACTGGTTGAAAACTTCTGCTCTGGTCTTTGCTGGCAGTTAAAGGCAGCTCATTTAGCACGTTTGTGTGCCTGTCTTGTTTTCCCTCACCCGTTCCTGCTGCTGAACAGGGGTTTACTTGCTGCCATTGTCAAACCAGCCCATGATCCTCTTTCAATTTTCTCTTTTTTTCTACTTACCCTACAATTCAATATCCCTAAAAGGATATCCCATAAAGACCTTAATATGCAGCACCGTTGCATACCAGATACACAAGTGCACCTTGGTACGGGCACTCTACAGACAAAGAAACATAATCACTCATCAGTGCTATTGTTTTTGCTGCATGTGTGGCCTGGATCAAGGGCTCAGCCTGCCTTTGTCAGTGGAGTGATTTCCATTGGGGTCTAGAGGTACTGCTCTGACCAGGAGCCCTCCTCAGCCCTTAGCATCTCCAACCAGACCCAGCCAAGGGAGGAGACCATGCAAGCAGCTCACAGCTGCCTGTGATACTGCATCCTCCTTTTGCAAAAGTGACTCTACATCACTGTGACATTATCAGGATGGATATGAGTGGACAGGGACCTCTCTCCTTCCCAGCCCAGGCTGAGCAGCACGTTAGGGACTTCTCAAACCAGAGGCTGTGCCGGATCGTGGTGCTCAGCAGTCCTCCAGAAACCTCTACTGTGAATTTGTCTAATCGTGTTTCAAACCCATTTATATTCCTGGCCTCTGCAACATGCTGTGCAGTAAGTTGCATAATTTAGTTATTCTTTGTAAAAGTGTTTCTTGTGGGCTATTTTAAACCCAGTGCCTCGTAATTGGGTGCACCCTAGTTCTTACGCTGTGAGAAATAATGACTAATTCTTTTCTATTTCTTTCCCTATACTGTTCATAATTTTGCAGACTTTATTGTGTGTTCTCTGATTTTCCTCTATCATTTTGTAGCTTGAAGGGCCACATTTTTTTCCAGAACTCAGCACAATGGGAAATAAGCAGAGGATTTGGTGGGTTAGAGCAGATCCTGAAATGTAGAAGCAAAACTGATCATCAGCTGAAACAAACCTGAAATTTTAGACTTTTTCCTCATAACCACCACCCCCCCCCCCCCACATCCCCAAACTTCTAAAAGGCCAGTTTGACATTCAATGTTGGTTTCACTTCAGTGTTGAAGCCTTTTGGTTTTATTCAGATAACAATTAAAGAATGTCTAAATCCAAGAGAGAGGCTGGAGATGTTTCTGAGAGTTGCAAAATGTTTGCATCCTTCTCTGAAATTTTCCTCCTCAACCAGCACATTGAGTCATCACCTAAGCCATCAGCAAATCTGCACGTTTTTCACCCCAAAGACTTGGTTTCACTCGAATATAAAGAGAATCTAGCTTGAAAAGATGAATCCAAGCCACTTACTTTTGACCACATACAAGAACTCTGCCAAGAGGAACCCCTTAAAGATCTCCCACCAAACAGATTTCCCGTGGACTTTGTGTGCTAAGCACTCCACAAAACAAAGACTGTCCAGAAACCTGCATCCCAGGGCTTTTTAATACTGTAGATTTTCCCCTTGTACAAAAATTATGTAAACGGGCAGGCTAATTGACATCGGATGCCACACTGGTAGTGTGTGAATGGTGTTCAGTAGCCAGCATCATTTCCCATTTTACTGCTCTTGATCTGGGAGCCACATGGAGCAGGAGAGAATGTAAAACACACAGTGTACTAGCACCCAACTACCTGAAGACTGTTGTTTTTTTCCCTGCTGGCAAAGAGTGTCTGGATTTTCTCACCTTTTTGAGCTCAGGTCTTTAGGGTTTTTTGTTTATGTTTTGTAAGAGGAAGAAACTAATTAATCTCTTTCCCAAAGAAACATGCCAAGCAGGCGTGTGCTTGTTCCCACCTGGATCTTGCTGAGGGGGAATTCTTCACCACAGTGGTTTTAAGGAGAATGGGGATTGGTCTGTGTGCTGGAGATGAGTTGTCTGCCTGTCCTGAGGTCCTTTTGAGGACCCAAGAGGGAAAAACTTGCTGGCTGGTGGTTTTGCACCTTGTGTGGCAATGAGACCCATGGGTGCCAGGAAGGTTTCTTCTCTACACTGCAGATGTTGTCTAGGACAGTTTTATGGTTGACTGTGATCACACGTGATAGTTCTACCTAATGGAAGCAAGCTTTTGTTTGCTTCCCACCACAGCAGTGTTGGATTCCATTTTAATCTCTGTATGACAAGTACCCCTCAAATCTGAGTTTTAGTCATAAAAGGAGGAATTTGTTTAAAAATGGATTTAAAACAAACCCATAGACTTTGCTGAAATACGCAATATCCAGTAGGAATATGCCTTGTGTTATGTGCTGGGTTTATTTAGGGTAAAGCTGATAAGACCAAGCCACGTTTTAATATACAAATGATGTTTGTTTTTAAGCAACAGTATTCTATCTGAACTCAGCCTGCTTCCGTGTTTTTAACCATTAATCGTGCTTTTTGCCCCTAATCCTTTCTTTACTACAAGGAGCTTTCACTATGTGTGTGTGTGGGGAGGGAAAGCCCTATTAGATTATAACATTTTATGAGTTGTCAACGATATAATGACATTAGCCACCTGACTGAGAAGTAAAAAACCTTTGTGGTGTCACATAACAGGTTAGAATGGGCTGGTAAGCCCTTGTGAAATAAACAAGGTAAAGAGGGAGGAAAAAAAAAAATCTCCTCCAAAATGTATATTTAAATGGGTGGCTCTAAGCCCTCCCTGCTTATTAGACCACCGAGGGCACATTAAATATTTTATACACATCTATCTTTCTGTCTGTGTAACACAGATAGCAAGAGGTGCACACGTATACACGCACAGACACACGAGTCTTTCAAAAATCAGAGAGGTCTCAAATTTAATTGGAATGGAAAATGCTAACTAATTGGCATCCAAATTTGATTTGCTGTAGAAACCTCATATTTGTTTGAAACACAACACTGTGTCTTGGAACACAAGCCCAGTCCTTCAAAAATCATACATGAGAACTGTGGAAGAATCAATTAAAGTTGATTTGGCAGATCTGCTTTTGACAAATATAAAGAAATCTCTGATTAGGCTGAGAAGAAAAGAATCCCTCTTTCGTGCTCTCTCTATTCTCTCCCTCTTTAAAGGCAGTAGATGTCAGAAGGGGGTGGGTAGTGATATGCAAAACATGGCCTCCATAACCAAAGTAGCCTGCAAAATTAGGTGTCAGCATGCAAAGCTTATTGATGTATGAATGCGGAAAATGAAAGCCGGCAGTAGACAGACGGGGCTAAAGGTGAGACAGCCACAGTGAAAGCAGCTGTACATCTACGTCAAGGTGTTGCTATATGAGCCTGCTTTTTTCTGGAGGGCCACAGCCTAACAAGCTGTGCCTGGCCATAAAATGATGAAACAATACAATGTAGGCACACACTGTGTGAATACCAAATAAATTGACTCGGACCTCCCCCCCCACCCATACACACACACACCACCCCACCCCCCTTGAAAGTAAGCCTGTGTATTCATTAATAAATTCATATTCTGAGTTTTCAATAAAAGAAGAAAATGCAGTGTAAACTGGAGTTACTTAGTGACACCCAGCTCATTGCTTTTTATTGTTGCTTGCAGCTACGAAGCCTTCGCTGTGCACTAGTAGAATTTATTACTGTCTGTCTTTGTGGCAAGTTGGCGAAGTGAGCCTTTTGAAGAAAATTGACCCACACTTCATGAATATGATGAAAAATGCCAATAACACTACAAAGACAAAGCTCTTGACATTAGTGTGCAAAGAACTAAGAGACGGTAATGAAAATATTGCAATTACAAATCATATCCCTCCTCCCCGGCCGAGGGGCGTAGGCATCCAGGGGCTGCCAGCGAGCCGCCAGACCCTGCCGCGCCTGGGGTGGGCTGGAGAGTGGAGGGGGGGCGGGCACCATTTCCCTGCCTGGCCCCCTCCCCATGCCCCCTGCTTTGAAGGAGGAAGGGAGTGAGAAGAGGAAAGCGAGCGAAGTGCTTAATCCAGCAAGGATTTCCCTCCTAGAAGGTTGCCCCTTCTTCTCTCTCAGCCTGCGCGTAGAGGGAGAGTGGTCTCGTTGCTAAGGCACAAGATTAGGAGCCATGGGGTCTGGCTAGCCCTTGCCTTTTTGCCATGCTCTTCCTATAAGCACCTGGACACAAATCACTATAAGATTTTGTGCCTCAATTTCCCTCTCTGTACAGCAGCTTTTTGTCCTTCTGTGCTTTATGAGTGCAGCCTACTTTGACTGGCACCTCCTCTGAGCTGCCTCGTCTTGCCTGTGTGCATGTACCCCTCCACTTGCTCAGTATTGCAGTAATAGGGATAGCTTAAAAATTAGCATTTTGCAAGAAGGAAGGTCTGTCTCACAGGCTCTGTCCCACTGAAGTGAAAGAGAAAACGAGAAGCAATGTGACGTGTAAAAGTTCTCTATTCAATTCATGCCTTGGTGATAAGCAACTCGATCAGTGAAAATGCATAGGGAACAGATAGGACAGGCTTAGTTCTTTTTCCTCAGAGCAGCTGTTGGAGCACTAGAGCAAAGCTGCTTCAAGACAAGAAATGTGAAGGCTAAGAGAAAGGGAGTGAAAAAAAAAACCCTAAACTCAACAACGAAAGGTTATTTAGCCCTGTGTTGAACATTTGCCACTTTCTGAACTTACTATTCATCAATCAAATTTTCCGTCACCAAGATAAACTGTAAGTGCCAGGCACTTTGTTTATGCATTCTGCTCTTATATTTATTGTGGAGAGACCCGCTAAAAATCAAATAAAAAGCAAGCATGCTATCTACTAAATTTGTTTGTGACAGTCATAGGTATATCTTGCCACTACGGGACTCTGGTGCCAGCACAAATCAGTTCAGCTTTGCCATTCTCATGCTTCTCTTTCCATTTGTAGGAGATGACACTTGTAAATTAAGGCAAACCATGAGTGTTTTCCTCCGTGACATGTAGCCACTGACGAGATAATCATCAAGTCAAGCAGAGCAATTCTGCAGGTCTGTCTGAACTCATGGGCACCCGAATACTGGCTCCCTGGGAGCTGTGCTTTGGTCTGACTCTGTCCGATCTGGGCCACTTCTGGATCTGGGCTGCCTTGGGGACATGAGGGGCTTCGGTCATGCAGACACTCCCTTGGTCCTCAAGCAAGGCCCTTCTGCTTTGGATATTGGATGCTGGGACACGCACAAGTTGTCTGCTGCGTTTGCTAGTGTCCTTGCATATCTCATGGAGGCACGTGAGGGCCTTTGGGGATTGTTATTAGGTGTCTGTAGAGCATGGCAGTGGAGTGAGGACTAAGCCTTTATCCTCAAAAATAGCTGTTTTGTTGCCAGCCTGTCAGATGTGATTTCTCTCGGTCATTGAGCTGTCATTGGTGAAGCCATGGCAAGACAACGAGAGCGCTCTGGTGTCTGGCCATGGGCCTTTAACTTGAAGCTGGCAGTTGAATGGTGTAAAAGATTAAACTGATTAAACCATCCTGTGATTGCCTTATGGTGAGGTGCTGAATCAGTGATCATTCCCCATTCCTGAATCTGCTCTTGCTAGATACATTCCTCTTACCTAACAAAAAGAAATGGAGATGTGCCTCAGTCTCTCTCCTTCCTCTTTCCCCTGCTTTTGCCATATTTTCTGTGGAAATTATAGCCACAGGAATGGGAGACGTGACAGATTGTGCATGTCAGGGTATCTTCAGCATCTTCACCATCTCTCTTCCTACAGTGTGGTGTCATTTCTCTGTCCTGAACTAGAGAAAGACCTACTGCATCTGAGGAGTCAAAGTAAGGGGCTGTACCAGTGCCCTGGGTGGCCAAATCCTTCCATGGGGCATCCTCAGTAGAGGCATCAGGAACCTGTTAGGAGGAAATGACTCTGCCTGGATGTGGTACTGTTTTCAGTGTTTTACAAGTCACTTGAAGTTTTACAGTAAATTATGAGGAGAACAGGAAAGTGAGTAAAGAAGCATCCAAACAGCAGAAGCAGCTACAGTATAACAGGTGGAAATATAGCAAACCGGACTGATTATGTCTGAACATCCATCCTTCTGAGGCAACTGCAGATTACAAATCGTTGCTTTGTGTTATTTGGCTTTGAAAACACCATGGATGCAGAAATCTCTGGAGGAAAATGTGAGATCACCACACAGATCAGTCTGATACCAGCGTAAAGAACAAAAAAAGGGATGGAGCCAGAGCGAGTGAGTAGATTACCCAGCTAAAAAAGCAGCATTGAAATCCAGAGGAAAGTTTCATCAAAGACTGGCTTAAGTGCAAAGGTTCAAACCTGACAAAGGAGCAGCTCGTTTTTTGTTGCTCTAGAGCGAGACCTGTCTCCTAAGATCTGAGCGAGCAAATAAATGTTGTTCTCTTGCTCAGCTGAACGAGGCAATGGCACAGTCTGTCCACAGATGGGGAATCTCACAAGTAAAGACGAAGCCATTAGATAACATATTGGAGTGACTCTACTGAGCAGGCTGAATGCCTGCTGAATGCCTGCTCAGGGGGGGAAAATAGAAGAAAAGAAAACACTGTGTAATTACACAGTCTCCAAGCCCTACCTTCTCACTCCTTGTTTCTGTGGCTGTCAATATGAGGCTTCTACGCTTCTTTCCAGAGCATTCAGTGGCTTGTCCCTCCAATGAGCAATGTCCCATATACGTGAAATAAACTTCCACATGAAGGTACAGGTTTCATCCTGGGGCAGTATCTTTGGGGCACACCTTCCTGTTGCTCAGCCCTATGATGAGCTGATCCCCAGAGCAAAACATTTCTTCACCTTGTCCCTGTAGCTCACAAACTGTGCAAACAGGTAATGGGACAATTTATTTGGAATAATTGATTGTGACTAATGGGGACTGGAAAACCAGTTGTGGCACTGCTGGAGTAGATACAAGGAGATAGGTTTTTCGGATCTTGGCATGTTTAACATTTTGGGATGAACAGTTTATGTAGTTGGGTTGGTTCTGCTGCTTCCTGAAGCGATGGGGCATTAGCACGGCTGGTGAAAATCATGCGTGACATTGCTCTTGTATCTGGGTATTGAAAAGAAATGAAACTTGGGTTGGAGAAAAGCCCTTTGAAGTCGGTGGAAATGTCTCCCATCAGCTTCAATATGAATAGATGAACATAGAAACACAGGATTGGAAAGGGATCTCCTGGGTCACTGAGTCAGTCCTCTGCTGTCCCCCACACTCCTTTCTGTAATCCCTTCTCCAGTAGCTGTTTCTCTTTAGCCTGCCCGTGGACTGATGGTGTGCTTAGCATGTTGCTGAAAATGTTGCCAGTAAGGAGATCTCTGTGTTACAGGTTACCAATGGTTCCTGTGTGCTTGGATTTATCAACTCCTCTAGGCATGAACAGCACCCAGTACGTCATCTTAAAGACAGAGGTAGGTGAATGGGTACAGGTATCTGGAAGACTGAAAGGGCTCCAGGACTGTATTGAATCTGTGTGTTTGTCAAAACTCTGAATACTCACAGTACTGTTTCCAGTAAGTAGTGGGTGGGATTCTTCAGTGATCCTTGCAGCAAATAGTGGGGACTGATGGCAACACAATGAAAGGCGCCCAGTTTTGTGGCAACATGTCTGGTCTTTAAAAGTGATAGGTGAAGTAGGCCTAGGTTCTTTGGACTATTTGGTTTTTTCCTGTACAGTATTGTAAATGCTGCAAGTGAAAAGAAACTAAGGTGTGACTAGGAAGATTTCATGCCATTTTTTTTCTATGCCAATTATTTAAAGAGAAGATAGTAGAGGGGAAAGGGTTAAAATTAAAAGCTGTTCCTAAAGCCTGCAATAATAATACAATAGACTGGTGGTAGCCACAGGCAGAATTTACTGTCCTTGGTCTAGTGAACCAGTATTAACCCTTCGAGTGTCCTGGATGGCTCTGTACACTGTGTCACTTTCTGCTCCGGTGTAGGGATGTATGGTTTCTGTCAGATTGCTCAATTAATTATAATTGTCCTACCTTTAAAGGGATGGCCCTGGGCATACTAGGGGGTGTGGCCCTCATGGGGTTTTATTTCAAGCCATATCCTACTGTCTCCAACTCAGTCAATGAATCTTCCTCATCAATATTTAATGACTCTAGTGTACCTTCATTTCTTTTCTTTTTTTTTTAAGGAAAAAAATCCTTTCCAGAGCTAGGCAGGTGAATTGTCTCTCCTTGGTGTGTTTGGGTGCCAGGACAGATGCTTGCCTGGCTCTGTGTTGGCATCTAAGGGAGAGGTGGGGAGACCAAAAGATGCCAACGGGCGCTACCTGTGTGTTTGAGAAACGGGCACTCGGGCCCCTCTGGTTCAGCCTCACAGATGCCACAGTAGGCGTCTCGCCACAGATTCATTCCTGAGCAGGTATTCATCAGCTTCAAAGCAGCTTTTACCAACTGTGTAGCACACAGGCAGAAATTGGTTTTAAGGAACAGGGCGGGAGAGACATCTCAAAGGCTCTGCTTATTTTATTCTTTCAGTGCAACCTCTGCCGCTCTAAAAGCTACCAGCAACACATTTTGTGCTGTTCACACCTTGGTGTAGTCTTGGACAAGAACCACATCCTGTGTATTATTGATATTTTATGACAAAGTAAAGCAATTTTAGAACATCAGGCTGCCCATCTGCTATGAACTACTTCTCACAATATTCAAAATAGATGTGTTTCCCTTTCCTGTTTTCATATGAGTGAAATGCAGGCCACAGTTAGGTTATGAGGCTGGGGGCCTGGAATTTTTCTACTTTTAATCCTGCCTCTGACATTGATTCCTTCATTAGCCTTGGGCAAGTCATTTCACTTGGATATATTCGAATCACTACATCTATAAAATGGAGATGCAGTGAGGTGTCATGGAGATTTATTAGGCTGTGTCTGCAGCATACTTTGAAGAAGTCAAACCGTATACACCTGTTAATGAATGAAGTTTAAAATATGAATGAGAGCATTTTCCTTGTTTGGGAAGTCCAAGTCCTGACCAAGTGTCCTGCAGAGCCATGGCTGCAAGTACGATCGCACACTCACTGGGGAAACTCATCAAAGAGAGATTAGCTGGCTGCCAGACAGTTCTTGGTCAGAAAGGTGTTGTTATTGCTGGACATCATCACGTCCTCATGAAATGAGAAAAAAACCCAGGTTTTGCAGTTCACATTTTCCAGGAGTAATGTAGAGAGTTGGTGCTCTGGCACTGGCAGATAGACAGAGAAATTAGGTTCCTGCATGATTTGATCACTGTGAAGTACAACTTTAGCCTTGCCTGAGTGTTTTGCTATCAGCCCGTGTGAAGCCAAGATCTCTTCCAACTTAATAGTAAGCTTTGGTAGGAGACTTGGGAGGATTCACAGGGGCCTTTCATGCACCAGTGCCTCGGTCTGGTGAAGGTTAATAATCACTGAAGTCTCTTTAGTGTCTGACCCATGGAGAAACTTGTGAGATGAACTGATCCCATTCTGTACTGCCTGCATTGGCTGTGCTAAAGTTTTGGTCTGGGCAGAAAGGCGTTAAACTGGACATGTGGCCTTATACTTCACCAGTCTGAGCCACACACCTGGGAGTGAGACATAACTCACCTTTGGCACTGGCTAGAACTGAAACAAGCTGGTTGCCAAACTCACAATGTCCTTACTCATGCTGGACTTTCTGTAGACAAGAATAAGTCTTCTCCATGACTAATCCGTGCATGAGTCACCAACTGTATCATAACGCAAACCTCAAAGAGCTGTGGGAAACAGTGGTGCACTGAGGCATGTTTCAAACGAGCACTGACCCTGCTGAGCAGACAGTGAGGTGCACAAAGAAACTCAGTGCAGGAGAAGCAGTTTCTGCAGAGGTGGGGCAGTGTGAGCACAGCCAGCATTGTCCCCAGCATTTTAGTCACCCAAAGCAGTTTAAATTCAGCTCTTAGCTGTCCAGATGCTGTTTTAATTACATGTGAGTCAGAGCGCACAGAGGTGATGAGCAGAGCTGTGTGCTCACGCTGGTTCATAGCACACTGTCACAGCGTGGTAGAAAAAGTGACTGAGAGGACAGCGTAAGGCCTCATGCTGCAGGGTATGGTGTTGTGCTTGGACATGAATGAAGGCACTGAGGACAGATAACTGTGCAGAAAGACAGCCACTCTTGTGGCAGCAGTGATGGTTAGGGGCATTTTGCATGGGAGAATGAGGAAGGAGCACAACTGGAGAGACATTGAGCAGGGCCCCTTGTTCCTCTTTTTGGAAGGATTCAGGACAGGTGTCTTCCTGAACAAGGGAAACAAACCTCCAGCCATGCACACTAAAGCAGTGCTCCAGAAGTCTGCCTTCCAGAACACAGTGAAGGAATTAGCCTTCAGTAGCTGAGGAGGGGACACATCCATGGGAGATACGTCCTCTTCCAGAAGCGTTCTCTGACCTCTGCAGTCTGACATACCATTTAACATACAGAGCTCAGCCGTGGTTGTCAGCTTGTTTCTCGGCCCCTGCTTCACTTGGTAGTCATAACTGAACTCATAATTTCTCCCAGAATGTATTACTACAAGAAGGATGTTGAAAACGTCACAAATTTTCCTGCATGGTCTAGTTGTAATATGTTTTTAACAGCCTGTGCTCAGGCCTTGCTACCCTCTGAGCACAAAGCAGCTGGGAGTGTTGCAGAGGGAGCTTGCTTTGCCCTGGGGGAATGGGTAAAGAGGGTGTTCCGTGTGACTTGTTCGCAAACCCCTGTGGCTATTTTGAGAAGAGGCTCCTGGGATTTTACGCAGCCATGTATGTCGCTTCTGCCTTGGAAAGATGGATTCTGTCCAGGGTTGGGCTGAAAACAGAAAGAAGGGGCCATGTTCAAAGGATGAGTTTTGCTATTTTAGAAATGAAGTGCAGCTAATGAAATCACCATTTGCCACCTCCTTGTGATGCTCTTTTGCCCATGCTTACATTAAATAAGGAAGCTGTAGGATGGACACAAATGTATTGAAGTTTATTGTGAGCCAAAGCAGTAGGTGCAGACCTGTGGTAATACGAGCGTGTCAGGCTCCAAGGGCACCTGGAAGTGCAGAGATCAGCTCAGGTCAAAGAGGGAGCCTTGGCAGATGTGGTCCTGCTCTGTGGAGCACAGTGAACCCCAGCCCAGCTTGCCCAGCAGTGGCTGCAGCTGCCTGACACCCACGGCACTGTTTTTTGGTTCTGCACTCCACCAGTGAGGTCCTGGGTCCTTTCCATGGAAGACCACAGGCTGTAGAGCAAGGAAATCAAACAAAAGCGGATGTTTCTACTTGGTATCCCACCATGCTCCAAGCTGCTGATTGCTCACAAGGCTTCATAATGTCTCAGCTTTTCTCCTTTATGAATTTGATGGTGTCATTTTAACACTGGAAGCCTGTTTTACCGCATTTCTGGCAAATCCCATTGGTTAGACTTGTT
The DNA here is from genome assembly GCA_013401255.1 of Urocolius indicus. NCBI lineage: Eukaryota > Metazoa > Chordata > Aves > Coliiformes > Coliidae > Urocolius > Urocolius indicus. Next base: position 167,582 of record WBNH01002598.1, on the reverse strand, counting down.
TTACCACATCATGATCTTTTTTAATAGCCTACATCTGCCAGGAAAACTCTGTCATTCATCATCTTCCTTCCTGATGTGTTCATTTTCAGCTAGGCACAAAATATTCCTACGTTTCTAAAGTAATACACAGTCTCCTGGCTCAGTAGTCAAGAGTGGAAGGGGTAGATGGTGCAGAGTCCCTGTGCTATGGGATGTAAGTAGCGCTCAGAAACGGGGATCTGGAGGAAAAAGATCCTCAGCATTCACAAATAGGCTGTGGAGCTTCCACTTCGCTTCTCAGTGGCAGCCCTTCAAGAGACTGCTGCCCCACGAGGCTCCAAGTTTGTGTTTGTCTACTGTAGGCTTGTTCTGGTGGAGAGGAGCTTTTTCTCAGAAGTAGTCCCACGTTTGCAGCTTGCAGGGCTGCGTTCTTCCTCCCTTTTCCTGTTACTCATCTTGTTATGAATGAGAGCCGTGCTGGTGCTAGCAAATCTTTTTAGTGGGGCAGAACTGAAGTGCAACTGTGTTTTGGTCACTGGATTTCTATACCCAGAGCAGAAATGTTCCAGCGATATATAATAATACATATGAAGTTGTTTAGTTGCTGTTCTGTGAACAAAGTGGCATTATCCGTGGTAGAACTTATGAACCGCCTCCCCCCACCCTCTGACCGTGGCTTTGTTACAGTCTCTTAGTTGCACTGTGTTGGACAAGAAGCTTTCTTCAAGTTCTTTGGAGAAAGTTGATGCGATTTTTTTTCAGCCAACTTCTTTGGGATGAACCTGGGATGGAGAGCAGTTTGGCTGCAAATTTAAGGTTTTGTGTAATATGTTCTCGGGCCTTCACGCACGGCTCAGAGGACTGATGGTTGTAGCTGCTCCTCACTTGAAGAGATGAAGCCATTTCCTAGGCCCAGAGTATCGTGACCATCTTTGTTTTCCAGAAACTTGGGCATAGATGACCAATTCTGATCAAGGTCAGAATTCAGTATGTGAGCAACAGCTACGTCCTGGTTGTTTGCTGGAGGTGGGTTTGGATTCCTGATTTCAAGTGTTCACTTTTGACATTGTTGTTGTTGTTTGAAAGCCTTGAAAGTGATGGACAAATTCCCTTTGGCCTTCGTGGGCTCCCAGAGGAGAAGTGCTACTGAGTTGAGCGGGAAGGCAGATGTGGAAGGCAGCGTTCTGCTCTCTGCCACCGGAGTCTGTCTCCCTCCTCTGTATCTTGCTCATACAGAGACAAATAAAACTGAGGGACTCGAGCCACGCTTTCTTCATAATGCATGTGTACAAATATTTGCATGCAGCAGTGGTTCAAAGGAGCCTGAAGATACTATCTTAACTGCGGTGCTTTCCCAGACCATTGCCGTGCTTTGCCTTGGTGAATAAAGGCGGCAGTGTCTGCAGTCAGGAGATCTCTCAGATAGATTTAATCTGGCTGTTTTCCTCCCTAGGGAGCGGGAGTTGAGGATAGCGAAGTTCAAGGTAGCGTGTATTTGAGTTCCGTAAGCAGAATAGACATGGAAATGTGAAGCCTAAATTGCACATTCCAGTCTTGTATGGAAATGGTGAGCAAAGAGGGAGCGGAGTGGGGCCGTCGGTACTGAACATGCGCCGGTTTAAATACCGATATGGATCTGGAGAGCTGATTTATAACCAGTGCCCGGGCGCGTGTGCACACGCACACACACGCTTAGACACATACATGCCGACGTGTCATGTTTATAAACAGCGTGCTGCATATCTCTCTGCTTCTAGATTCTATTGATGATTGCTTTATTCATCTTGTGGCGGAGCCATTTAAATGAAAATATGTTCCCCATTTCCTCGCCACTATAAATTCTGCGCTATGGGGAAGTAGCGAAGTGCACTAGCTATACATCCATGGAGAAATGCCCTGTTGAGAAGAGGAGTATTATACAGGGAACAATTGACAGCCCTTCACTTCAGTGGGTACATTTCTCTGTACAGCTGCATCACCACTAATGATAAATGAGTAATGTTTGATAGCTGGCTCCGTTGCCTGACAGCTACAGTTTTGGCCAGAGGGCCACGACAGGCTTTAGACTTCTGTTCAAAATGAGTTAAACATATTAGGTATTACGAAGCCACAGAAGCCTCGAGAATGAGTGCTGAAATGAGTTATCAAGGTATGCTCCTGGGTACACAACTTGCAAAGCAGATGTCATTCTAATAATGTGTGATATAGAACATGTCTGGCCTAAACCCTGCTGGATGAAATATGAAGCCCCGTTGGTGATATTTAATACCATTTTATGAGGTGCCATCTTATAAAGACAATGCCCGCCTTATGTGGAATGCTTAAGGTATTTTGCCAAAGGCACTGGGAGGTATCTGAACTAAGTAGAATTTTTATTATTTTATAAGCCTTTACTTTGTAATATTTCTGTTTCTACATTATTGTGGTACTAGCTGCAGTAACCCTTTGTCTAGTGAACTTCATGAGCGGTTTACTGATAGATTGACTGCTAGCCACGGCTGCCTGTGGACGGAAAGGCCAGCTCCTACCTAAACAGATCCTCAGCAAAAAAAAAAAAAAAGGAGGAAAATGCAAAGCAGACTTCAAAAGGAAATAAAGCTGTACGGGAGGCATGCCTGGAAAAGAGCTACTCGAAGCTCCGAGATCCAGAGGTTTCGGTGCTTTTTAAAGGAGCGAGGCCAGGGAAGGTTGTGGGTTTGGTATTGCAGCTATAGCTTTCATTTCATCCTGAATTCCCGTTGTGACCTTGGGCTTGAGATTTCTGGATCCCTTAGCCCGTGTCCCAGGGACGTGTGCCCAGTCGCTTGGTTAAATGGAGACAACAAGTGCTTTTACTTTTCAATTCTCTCTTTATTTACTTGTTTTCATTTCATGTTGCTTTTGTTGAACAAAATTACCTACTTGTTCAGGTCTGTTGGAAAGCAGAAGCAGAGCGAGTGCAAGTGGTTATTCTGAGCAAATTAGGTATCCCCTTCCTGGGATGCAGAGACCGTGCTGACAGCACTGCTGAGTTAAAGACCCCAGTGAGGGCAGTGCTTAGGTTTCAGGGATGCTGAGTCAGTGCAAATGGGCTCAGTGCTGAGATCCTATCGCTGCTGTCTTAAGATCTGGTCCAGTGCAGCAAGGGAGTAGTTTTCTTGTCTTACGTTGTTTTGTGTCTCATGGCCCTTCTAGTCTTCCTGCTTCTCTGTTTTGCCTCTCTCGAGCAAAAAGTGCCTGTGACCTAGACAGCAGCCTCTCCCCAAAGCGCTCGTCGGGGAAGGCTGATGTGCCCCAGCAGCTGCTCTTGCTCAGTGGGGTGATCCTGTGGGGCATCTCTTGCAGGACAGGCTGGGGACTCCCCACCGGTTCTCCTCCATCGAGGGTCTCCCACTCAGTCACAGTCTCACTTCTTGAACCCCACAGGAGCCCTGTGACTACTTCTACTCGTTTGAGTGTCTGAATAAACATCAGCACTAAAGAAATTAGTCAGCTTCGTGTGCCAGTGTCTGCCGTGTACAATTCCCAGCTTGAAAGATGTCCCTGGGCTAAAATATGTGGTGGTTCTTACTCTTAATCCTGACGCTCTCCTTCTGTCTCCCCAGCTAAGTGATCATTTAATGTGTGGTAGTGGAGTCTGATGCGAGGAGGTGTTAGGTTAATTCCCTTTGATAAAACCCTACTAACTTTTTTTTTTGCCCTTGAAAAACTTGCTTTCCCTTCCAAATGCATCATCCTGTGAGCCCAAGGTTCACAGATATTCAGATTCATCTTCCTTTATACCATAAACATGCCAGATATATATAATCCATTTGGACACTGGCAAGTGATGACTATCAGAGGCAGAATGGGTACTGAGGGGCCCATAGTTATACAGTAACATCAGCTTGGCAGCAGCTCATTCATCGTGCTAGATGATCTGTCCATCTCCCTGCCTATGGCATGTAGCACATAAAATACAGACAAGAAGTCAGACCAAATATTCTGTGTGCAGTGCTCTTTGCATCTCAGCCTGACTTTTCTAGCCTCGGTTTTAAATGCACTCGTGGTCCAGCTGTCTGGTCGAGACGCTGCCTTTTGAGAGAAACGTGTCTTAGAAATTGCTGAAAGTCGCTGCTCAGTGTATGACATGTCAATTTACATCTGCTGTGTCACAAACCATCAGCGTGTTGCGAGAGACCCTAATGAAAGGTGACAAGATCCGCTGTAAACAGTTTTGGTCGATGTTTTTGTTTATCCCAGAGTGAATTTCGTGCAATGGCACGATGGCAGGGAGAGTTCAGCTTCCGTTCCGTCACTCAGCAAAACTTTTGCCTGTGGTGGTGAGCCAAGTGACCCCTGAACATTTTGGGCTTGAAGGTGGGTTGACCCTTAAGCCAGTGTTTGCAAAGCATTCTCTGTCCCAGCACACATGGTGCGGTGAGTCTGTGCTCGGGCAGCCCACGGGGGCGATAAGGAGCTCTGGGCAGCATTTCACCCTCAGCCCCAGCTGTGTCCCACCACCCATGCAGGTGCTGCGTGGGGAATTTCCCCCCTTACCCCCTGGCACACGTGTGCCCGGGCACAAGGCTCACCGAGAGGAGCTGTGTGGTGGAAGGCAGGGTTCCTGTGGCGTGCCGGGACGCTCCCTGGGGCTTGCTTTGCCTCTGTACTCAGAAACTCGTTTGTGAATCCTCCGTTTGGGCCGTACAGGTGGCTCACGTTTATCGAGGTTTTCTACTTGGAGCTCATTTCCTTAGAATCTGTCCTTACATTTGCTACAACGCACACAGTCCCAGTTCCAAGCTGCGTGAGGCTTTTAGCTCCTTTTTCCTCTCAGCATTTTTTTTTTTGTCTATATTGTTGCAGGAGTTGAACGGGGAACTGCACAGAGCTGGGAGATTAAAGATGTAAATTTTATAAACAGAAATCAAAGGTCCTAAATCCCGAGCAAAGAAAAGCCAACATAAGTATGAACATTAAAAAACATACATAAATAGTACTTCAAGGCTGAATGTGTTAAATTATTCAACAGTTAAGTCATAAGTGTTCTTAAAACTTAAGTATAAAAATGCCCTTGACAATATTTCATAGCTGTGCATTTCTTTAAAATATTTAGCATTCTCATTAAAGAGAATGACTTTATTTTATATATTAGTTACACTCCTGCTTGTTAAGACGAAGGAATTTAGTAGCAAAGAGCATTCTTATGTATATAAGCCGAAGACAATTTACATATAAAGTTGGACGACTATTCACTTGTTATTTATTCCTGGATCATCTGCATTCAGGCATAGCTATAGAGCATTTAAACAAATTTGTTCCTTAATGTGTAGTATTAATATCTCCTGCCCCCAAATATCATTTGCTAATGCCATCACGAAGACAGGTTCATTCAAAGCTCCATGGAAGTTCTTGCCTTTGAAAGACTTAATGAACCTTACATTTTTGGTATACTGCACAGTGTAATGCCTATTACATATTCATTGCCAGAATGGAAGATTTCCTTTAACTCTGAGCTTCCTGGTCTAGTTCACTGTAAAACATTGTCAAAAGTCACCAGAGACTTCTGCTGAAAATTGTGACTCTTGATAGCAGGATGTAATGGGGAGGTTTAGAATAGAAGAACCAGTGGTATATGGGCCCAGGGGGAATCGTTCTGACAGACAAATGGATGGATAATACAGTTTTTGACATAATGGGATGAAAAAGTTTATGCCAGAAAGAACTGAATTAAAGTTATTACTTGAAGGAAATTCTGAAGTTCTCGAGACCAGCGGTATTACCTGCGCGCGTTTCGTTTTACTGCAGCTCCACAGAGCAGGTTTTTAACCAGGGTTGGTTTGGAATTGATTTATAAGCTTACTAACAAACCTGCAATAAAAACTGTAGTTACTTTCTTGGAAGTAACCCCAGTATCATCAGTTTACACGGTGGGTTTTTTGGGAGTGGGTTTGTGAAGTCCTGCGTAATCAGTTTGCCTCTCGACTCCCTTCTGTCAGGACAGCAAAACAAGGCTGTTCCTCTGGGTTTTCCTCTGGAATAGCAGGAGATTGCACTGAGCTGTATTATGTTGTATACATTCCTTTTTCTCAGTGTTTTGTGAACTTTGGAAGTCGGCAGCTCTGAGGTCTCAGAGCCCTGTTGAGACGCAGAAATCAGCTGATGCAGAAACCATTGCAAGATGAAGGCCTTAGTTAATCAAGGCCATCCGAAAAGGACTGTACTTTTTTTTGCTAGGTGTTCTTTTCTAGGTGATGGCAGGGCCAAGCTGTCAGTCAATTTTAGGAGCAGTGTGAGCGTGTGCGCACTCATGCACACGTGCACCCAAGGGTTTGACCGCAGGCCTCTGGAGAGGGGATAGTGCAATAACAGCCTCTCCACACTGAAGCCTCTGCTTGAGCTATGTTTCATTTTAGCTGGCAGTGACTAAGCCGACGGCTAAAATGCAGAAATAAGTACGGCAGGGAGAGGTCCTCATCATGGCAGAGATGAAAAATGTGTTAGCGCAGAACAATGAAGCGATGGTAAATCTAAGATGTAGGCACCAGTCACCACTTGTACCATGCTGTTGTCAGAAGTGTGTTGAGATATCTGAGAGAGCAGGCTGAGAAAGGGAAGCTAATTATGCCACATTATTCACTTCTGCTCATTAGGGGTAGTACAAAGGGCCTGCTTTTTATGTATATATTAAAGTGCCGAGGACTATGGGAATAGATAACTTAATGCTGCTTTTGTCTTGCTAGTGGGTTAGTTCAGACAGAAAAATTCTGTTTCCACAGACCTGCAACTTTCCAACCTCTGAAATTGGGGATTTCCTCATGTGTTACCCCCTAACAAACACAAAAAGGCAACTCCCTCCCCCTTGACATCCAGCAATGCCCAGCTAAATTAAAGCAAAACTGCTGTGCCCCATGGAATTTCCTCACTCGGTGCCGCTGTGAGGGTGTGTGAGATGGTTCCTGCCTTCTCCTCTCTGTTCAGCACAGACACCTGTGCCAATGAAAAACTTTTCCTACTTAATCCCTCTTCCCTGCATGTACCCTCAGTAGCTACAGGGGCAGTTTCATAGGCCCAGCCTACCCCTCTTCAGACATCAGTCCCTGGGTCACATTGTCCCCTTGTGCTGTCACTTAGCCCTCTGTCATCCCCAGACCGCAGGTAACCACCCTCTCTCCAGCTGAGTTTCAATGACGTGAATTCAGCTGTTTAATAAACTTGAGATGGTACGTATAATGCATTGGCTTGTAGACATTTTACCTGCCTCACAATCCTTGTATTGCATTTGGATCTCCAAATGAGCCATTAGAAAAGAGAGAAGTGGAAAGGCAGAGGCTTGCTTTATTGAAATTATTTATATATGAGAAATACCTGACTTTCAGAATTCATGGCTCTGTAATGCTCAAGTCACAGGGAACACATGAAGTGTGAGAGGAGCAGGTATCACACTTCCACACGAAGGTGAATGAAATCTGATTTGGGCATTGAAATCTGGCCTTCTGCACAATGAGAACTGCCTTGCTCTTCTAATTGCGAGCATCACAAAAGTCACTGCTTCAGTGAAATACCCTGCAGCGACACAAAAGGATAGACTGGAGAAGCACACATCTACCAATAAGTGGCACTGAGCATCTACTCCATTTCTCACACAGGTTGGCATATCTCTCAGTGGTCCATCTGGTAGAATTGGATGGCATTTATCAGGAAATAATCCAATTGTGGCATGCCAAAACCTGAACATGAAAAGTACTTGTGCCTAGTGTCAATCATTCACCCTCTGACAGTTCAATAAACATCCTTTCTGTGATGGTTTTCAGGAACACTGACACCCAAAATGCTGGAAACAATGCCAGAGATGGAAATGACAATGCTTCTGTGAAACATCAAAAGGGACCGACACAACCTGGCATGGATTTTGCCAAGTGTTGCTTAGCAATACAGCGCGCTTGTGGGCCGCTGGCGTGGCAGCATTAGCTGCAAAGGGAGTGATATTCACACCTTTGCTGAGAGCACATCCTTCCCAAATAAAAGAGTATAAAGTAGGCAAGTGCAGCGTCAGCAGGAGCAGGAGATGCCACAGCTGCAGTACAGAGTTTTAGACTTCTGCAAAGCCATCTGCCCTCCCCAGTTGTCTTCCTAGGGCATGGAAAGGTGAAGTGCCTGGTCTTAGTGCCACGAGGACACAGTCCCATCCCACCCAGCCCGTGGGCTTGGAGGGTATGAGGAGATCTCATGGCCATTTCCTTTTTGGGACCTGGATCAGAGGGGCCAAACTTTGCTGCCGGCAGCTCTTGCAGGACGTATGTGCAGACAGAATTAGACCCAGATTCATGGGTTGGCTGCTGGCACTTAGGAGCCTTAGAGGAAGAAAGCCTGAACCTGGAATGGGGAGGTGAATAACCAATAGCACTCCTAACGAAGTGTGAAATAGGGACTGTCATTTTAACAGCTAATTGGTGGTGGTAGGAAGAGGAGCTCTCTGTAACAAAAAGAGAGAACTTGTCCATGTGCTGAATTTCTCAGGTGCCTGGATGCTGCTCCTGTCTGCAGCCACCCCCACTCCACCCCACAAAGCACCCTGAAGGGTGTAAAGCAGCATTTCCAGAGCAGGAAAGAGTGCTCAGTGGCTGGAGGGAAAGCAAACTATTTTATATTGCAAACACTGCTTCGCCAACTGAGGAGGAAACTGAATTGAGGGAAGCGAAATAACTTGCCCGAAGCCACCAGCAGACCTGGGAACTAAACTCTAGCCTTCTTAATGTGCCAAATCCTGGAGCAGAGGCTCACGAGGTCTAACCAGTTCCCTTTTTATCTGTGTGCCTGGTAAATGGGAGTGGGAGGAATGTCTGCATATCAAATAAGAGGGTTTTTGTCCATCTTGAAATTCCAGGTTTTCAGATCCAGGAATCTAGCTGATGCCTGGAGCATATAAACTACCTTTTTGGTGTGGTGGGTCCAAATGCAGATGTGCCTGCCACGCCTGTCCAAACAGAGGTGCTGGAATCTGCTTCCTAGTCTGGAACTTGGAGGGAGACAACTGCCCGAGGAGGCACTTGTGGGGCCGCACAGGTTCACTGCTGCTCCTTTTTGGCTCGGAGCTGTCTAGTCTGTAGGCACCACGGTGGCAATGAGGCTGCAAATATCATGGAGAAGGTGCTTTCAGGCAGACAGAGCGCTCTGAACAGAAATCCTGAAGTGTGCAGATTCTTATATATACTTATGACAGTTTTCCAGGGAGAAGTGCAGGCTAACTCCATCAGTGCCTTTGAGCCTTGACTTGTTAATTGGCATTACTTCTAATTCCCAGCTATATTTTAAGGTATGAACCTAAGGAATTTTAAAGTCATTATGTGGGTGAGGGACTGATAAAAATAAATTCTTCAGGTTTGAAAGTGGCAGAGAGGGAATAAAAGGTGTTAAGAAATCCAGGAGTTTTCAGCCAATTGGTTCAAAAAAGCATCCGGGTGGACTGCAGCTCCTGGAGAAAGGTCACTGATACTGCTCTGGGTACCTCTTTTTATGAACTTTATGCATCACATAAAATAAATTTAAAGCAGTTTAATTTAACAGTCTAATTAGTCATGGCTTTTTCATCTTGTCTATTTAACTATACACAGAACAAAGAGAAAGACAGAGGGCCAGATTCAGACCTGGCACAAATCAGCCCTGCAAACCAGGGAAGCTGTTCCTGCTCATCCAGGGCTGAATGTGGATACTGATGGCCAAATCCTCCCCTCCCCCGTGGGGATAACACCCCTAATGTCTGGAGATTTGCACCGCAAACGAATTTGGCTGCCAGGAGTTAACTCCCTGCAGAGCAGATCCTTGGGTTTCAGTGTCCGGAGCTTGAGCCAGGCGAGTTGAAATGTGGGTAAAACGTTTATGGTTTACAGTTTCCAGATAGTTTGTAACAAAACTTCTCAGAGTTTTAGCCTTGCAAAGACTTGGGCTTGCACGACTCTGGCTTCAGTCTGCCTAATTTACATCTCAGGGTTCACATAACCTGGAGGTCTGAGGCAAACAGCGTTTACATGAATGCGCTCTCCACTGGAAGGGAGTGTCTCTCAGCTGCCTTTGGTGTGGTTATACTGGTTATAGCACTACACTAAATCGTGCTTTGCGCTTCAGCTCGTGTACTCAAACCCACAACATTAACCAGGTCTTGGTGCAGAAACATAAATCCATCCACATTTATGAAGGTGATGCTTCTGAACAGATTTCCAGCTCATAAAGTCTTAGGCCAGCTAAAACCTAGACCTCTTAAGTCCATGGTTAGATTCTGGTTGTGATCCTGCTGCCAGCTTTCATTAATGAAATAAATTCTTCCTCAAAGGTTGTAGATCTTAGCTGAAATCTGTCTCCCATCGATTGAGGCGCAGGTCTCATTTATATTGTGATGTCCTTTTGCAAGAGGCAGGTTGCCATCTGATGCTGGCAGGCAGTGGAGGGGCTTGTGGGGGAGACTGGGGAAGTTTAGTCACGTGTCACCCCCCCAACGCTGGGTGACACAAGAGTTTCTTCCCAACAGCTCTTTTCAAAGTTCCTGCAAGTTACCATTTCCTGAGCCAAAAATACCTACAACAAACAACCTGAGCACAGTAAAGAAATTCAAATCTGTCTCAAACCATCTAATAATTAACTGTGTTCAATTAGTCTCTGGGGTGCTCTGTGCTGCTGTGTGGTCTCCCTGGAGGCACCACAGCGGTGAGTTAATGAGTTCTGGTTGTGCCTGCGTTGAGTTCTGGCAGACTCCTCTGTGCTCCTCCTCCGGCCTGGTGCCTCTAGAAAGTTCACTCACTTCTGAGGACTTTCTCCCTTCTCCAGCTGGAAGCTGCTGGAAACTCAGTCCTGCACTGTAACCAAGGCATTTCCAAAGTGCTGCCTCCCCGGGGCTGTGTGAATGCAGGGCTCAGCTGGGAGGGTGACCCCAGGTCCCCTTCCTGGGCACACAGACTGAGCTGGTCTGCTTGTTTGCAGTGTTGAGTCCCTGCCTCTGTCACAGAGAGGCCAAGTCTCCATTTCAATAATATAGTTTCAAGCCAAGTGTCTTAGTTAATCCTCTTTTTGTGTGGGTCTGTAGTCACCAGTTCTTCCTATCAGGTCTAATATCTCTTTAAGCTATTTCTCTTTCTCCTGAAGCTTGGTCTTGCCAGGCCATCAGGCCTTTTTGCACATCTCTCTCTAACCTTAAATTCACATTTCATTTACCTTTTGCACAGCTCTTCTCAGAGTTTCTTGAAGCTCTGATATACTTTTATCCTCCTTTTCTTCAGGTTCATCCAGCACCTGTGCAGACCCTAGGCCTCGGCACTATCAAGAAATTGCCTTTTCCCATTAAATGATGCTCAACCTAAACAGCATTCCAGGAGGAGGTCCCCAGAGGGAGTCCTGAGTGTGAATGAAAGGGGCTCTGTGGCCACATCCAATGTTGGAACCTACTCAGCGTTAGCCCAGCTTCCAAACACACCTCTCTGTAGGTAAGCAGAAATGTTCTTTTTTAGGTATCTCTAGAGAAATGCTGGTACGTAAGGATGAGGGGTGCATCAGCTCCTTGGCCTTTGCTGTACTGGCAGCTTCCTCACTTCTTGGAGCCTCCCACATCATCTTTGAGGTTTCTTCTCCTGTCCCTCTGATGAGTGTCCAGCACACACTCGCTAGAAATCTGTACCTGCCCTCTTTTGAGAGTTAACATTTTAGTTTGCTCATTGTTCCTGGCAGTAGAGGCCAAGAGAGCAGGGCCCAGAGGGAGGTAGCCCAGGCAGTGAGAGGCCCCCAGAACAGGGTGCAGGGAGGTGGCTGCAGCAGGCGCAGACCCTCAGAGCTGCAGCGATGTTTCCTGAGGGCACTGCAATCTGCTCCTCACCTATCCCAGTGCTGTTTCTATCCCCTAAATCTTCAGTTTCCCACTCAGTACCCACTGGTACAGGCACACGTGTGAGGACAGGGTCTGTCTCAGCACGTTCACTGCAGCCCCAGTGTCTCCAAGCAGTCCTGCTCTGCTCTGCAAGGCTCCTAACTCCCCAGTTACGTCTAATCAGGCACCATCTGAGATTAATTGTGAGGGCTTTTCTCTACCCACCCATGGAGATAAATGCAGAGGAGCCAATTTGGTAATTGCCTTGAGTTCTAGTGTGCTTCTGAGTTGTTCCTAAGCCAGGATGAGGCTGAGTGAGGAGAATTTTGCCGAGATCTGGGCACTGCACTCATTGCTGCCTCAGCTGACAGAGATACCAGAGCGCCTTTAACAGCCCAAAGCCAGGGAAAGGGGCATTAGAGAGGGACCCGGTGAGAAAGATGGGCTGGGAAGGAGGTGGCAGGTTGGCACAAGTGAACACAGTGATGTTAGAAACAGGAGAGGGGAAACCCCTGCCTTGGCTTATTATTGACCCCTTCTGCTTTTAAACAGCTTTGGAAGCTGACGCTGGGCTTTCCCAAGGCTCCCTCATACCAGAAAGAAGACGGCAGCCATTTAGATCATCACCCTTGAACCGCCAGCACCACGGACATGATGTCACGAGGGTGACCCATCTCATGATGCCGTCACCCAAGGTAAGGTGCTCTTACTTGTTTTTGGTAGCCTACAGCATTGTCATGTTGATGTGAGACATATGTTGTTGTGTCATTGAAGATGCTCGGGTGTAAACAGAGGTAAAGGACAGGGTTGAGAGCAGAGAAGCCATTTGAAGTGGTTTGGTGCTTTACTGGCTGTGGATAGGTCGAGAGGGAAAAGCGGCCTTGGCACCTGTTAGTGGCCATTAAAAACTGCCATGTTCTGCTAATCTGTGCTCATAAAAAGGCCATCTGCTAATGCTCAAAGGTCATTAAGCTACCAGTCCTGTTTACTCCTCCTGCATCGCTGGGCCAAGCCCTTCTGAGAAAAGAGGGCTTAAGTGGTTATTATGGTGGCGCCTGCTCTCGCTGCTGGATGGTGAAGGGTCTGTTGCGATTTTCATTAGAAGCCCAGGCTTCCAGGGCTTTTTTAACTTGACTATTAAAGTGCCTGTCTCTCACTGCTTGTGGAGGCTCTGTTGTAGCCCAGTAGATTTCAGGCACAGAGAGGGTTCTTGTAGACACACTTCTTATTTGAAGAAATCAGTCTAGCTTCTGGTTTGATTTGAGGAATTGAGAAGTTCAGAACGCTTTGGCCTGATGTGCTTAGGGCTGTGTTCTGGAGTGGGAAATGCTGTGTTGGATTGGTTTGTGGTGAAATTGTTTACTGCTTTTATATTTTCATTGTAAGAAACACGAAGGAAAAAAACAAAAGATGTGGAAAGCGTAGGAGCGGTTTGTGTGCAGCTCCAAGGGCTGCTGCTGTTTTAGAGGTGTGGGGCTGTGCCAGGTGTTGCTGTTGGGGTGACAAGAGTCAAGGGTGTGGTGTGCCTGTGTAAAGGAGATGATGTCCCCAAGCAGGCAGCATTTGTGTCTCACGTGGTCTGAGCACTACAAGTGAGTTAAGAAGGAAGCTGAGGCCTGATCTCTGAATTGCCTTGATTTCATAGGTTTTAGTCAAACCTTTAAGGTTACATTAACATAGTTTTCTTGTGGTTAAATGGAACTATCAAAAACTTTGATAATTCTTTTTTCCTTCTGAGACTTCCCAGCGATAAAATGAGATGTAGCTGCTCAAGTTTTTATCCTTCATTTCTGATAATGACGGCGTCTGTCTCATAAAAACCTGCCTTTTATCTTCCCCAATTAGCTGAGTCGCTGCACCCTTGTGCTGCAAAGTTCTGAGTGTGCCGCAGCCTCTTCCCGAGCACAGTCAAAGTGCCCTCTCCTCAACTCACCTCAGTGGGGCCAGCCTGTCCACAGCACCCACCCTCAAATCTCTGCTCCCATGAGCATCAGCTTCAGCTTTTGCTTTCTGAGTAACATAAAGAAGAAACCTGGGTCAATGCATGATGAAAGCTCATTCAAAACCCAGACTCTTACAGTTCTGTCTCTGCTGCCTTTTATTTTAAATGGTGCTTCTCTCACATATCTGTTTAATTTGGGTTTGGGTTTTTTTTTTTGTTAATGCATTCAGACTTTTTCTTGTGGATTTCATGGGGTTCTTCATCTAGGATTTAGGGAAAGTTGACACTGATGTCTGTGATCACCATGAGGTTCTGAGGCCAACCAGAGACAGGATGCTGTTCTGCTGGCCACTGTGTGTAAATAAGGAATATGGACTGTCTTGGAGATCTAGGAGTCATAAAAGGGCATGGAAAACAGCACAGGGGAAAGAGTGTCTGTCTGTTCTTTAAATCAACCTTTCCAAACCCTGATTTTGAACTAAAGAAAAAAATAATTAAAAAATTCCAAAAGTCTCTCTAAGTCAGCAGAGATGTTTGTGCCAGAACCCTCTTCTCATCAGCCAGCCCTTCTTAAATCCATAACAACCCAACAGGTAGTTAAAATAGTCTCAACTAATTGTAACCAGGACTGCTGGCTGCTTCTGAGCTATTGTTCTGATTATGCACTGCAGCCAAAAGCTTCAGGAGGTATATAGACAAAGTAGTTAGTGTAAGAGCTCAAAACAAGACCANCCTCCAGCCCTTAAGATTCTATGAGAGTGTAAGGCAGAATTGGGTAAAATCAGTCAGTGGCTTTTGGGTTAAAGCAAGTACTGTCAGAGGAGGGAGGTCTGCAAAGTAACTAACCTGAACACTCTTCTCTGGTCTGCAGAACAATTTACTGAAGGGGTGGTTAAATGGCACAGATTAAGCTCATTAATGGTTCAGATATTTGCTTGGTTTACACAGTGCTGTCCAGCAAATTATATTGATGCTTGACAGAATTATTGTCATTATTTATTTTGCTATAATCCAGATTTATAGATATTTGTAGCTTTTGTAAGGCTAAACATAAGAAACATTAATAGCTTTACTAATTATATCACTGCTTTAGAGATATAAATAGTGATAAAAATGCCAAGTAAAGTGAGCTAGTAAAACATTTTAAAGAGAATTTTAAAGTGAGTTACTGATTGATGATCCCTTGGGTGAGTCTTAACTTTTGAATGTGAGAGTGGTGCTTCCCACCAGGGCACGAGTGCCTTTTACTTCCATCAGCTCTTCGGGGAGTGACAGGGAAGAACAATAGTTGTATCGAATGACTGATTATTAAATCACATTGCATAATCTTAAAAATATCAAAATCCTATAATAGCATAAACTGAGGTTGAACTTATTAGAGCAAAACTGTGTGTGTGGGTTGTTTTTTTTATTAAACTACTATTAAAGCAGGCCCTGGGTCTCTACTGCAGATGTGTCACAGTCCCCTGCTCCAGTGCTTCCTATCCAACTCTTTTTAACCTTATTAAACAGTGGAGAGAGCCTTTGGCTGCGATGATGGAGCTTGCCCAACTCTCAATAGAAGCTTTCTTTGGTTAATGTCTGTCTTTCAAGTGTAAGTCTGCAACATGGTAGGCCTCAGCTGAATGTAGAGCTTGAACAGTACAGGTCTGTATTGAAGCAGTGGATTGCTTTAAAGGATGCTGATGGTAGGTCTCCCAAGTGGAGAAGAGGAGAGGTTGCTCCCTCTTTGACCTTTCCTTGCGACTCAAAATGCATCTTCCAAACAGACCAATTTATTGAAACGTAGCAAAAAGGGAGATTTACCTTTATCCTTGGGCCATGCAAACAGCCCTGCTGTTGACCACTCCATCTTGGTTCAGGACAGCTCACTGCTGAGTTGCTGTTTGCAGCTTCAATGCAGAGGTTTGTCTCAGCTGATTCATGCAGAACAGTCTGACATGGAAAAAGCTAAGCATTATCTAAATCATTACAAAGTGGATAATAATGAGCAGTGATCAAGGCAGGACAGTGAGTGATGGATCTCTCTGATCCTCAGATTGAGGCATGACTGTAGCATAGCAATGTGAGTACTGAGGTTGGGCAAGAAGGGCTTGTGGGATTGCTGCTACAAGCTTGGGAGTGCTGCGGGTGAGATGGAGCTGGTTTGGGTGGCTTTAGCACCGGGCAGGCAGATCCAGTGAGCAGTGGGGCAAGATGATGTCCTTTTCTGGGTTTTCCTGCCATGGGCCAGATCATCAGTCGCCATAGCTCAATGTTGCTGTGTTGATTTCATGAGAAGACTGAATTACAACGTGTGTTACAAGTTGGGGCTTTAACTTGCATTTTCTGGACACAAGTTTGTACAACCTCATGCCACTCTTCTAACATATACTGTTTCAGGAAAGGTCTTAAATATGGTCTTTAAAAACAGTTTCAGGTCCCTTTGAAATTATATGCCAAATGCTGGGCAGCACTTGATGAAGAGATGCTTTCTTACATTCACCACAGGTGTGTGATACAGCAGCTAGAAATGTGAGGGGGTGTAGCACAGAGCACAGCATCCCCCTGCCAACCTCCAGAGATGAGGTCAGTAAGCTCTGAGATTGGCTTAGCCTGCACACTCACAGAACCTGCTGGTGATGGGAAGCAAATGGGGGCTTTGGGCTAGTAAATTGATCAAAGAAAATGGATGTGGTTGTTGTGACAGCATGAGAAGCCAAGTCTGGGAGTCTCTGGGATAAGAGACTATGGGAGGAATTGTCTCGTGGTAGGTGCTTTAAGGTATTTGGAAAGGCAGTGACACAGCAAGCAGCCGTCCTCAGTGCTGGAGTGCTGGGAAATGCCATTTTCTTTCCCTCTTTATCCCTCTGTTTGAACAAAGTACTAAAAAAGGTGTTTCATATTTTTGCAGTAGTCAGTACTTAAAACACTTTGATTCCTTATAGGTATTGACATGATCTGCCTTGGTAGCACATACGAAAGCAAACAAGGGAAGAGGCAGCAAGCACAGGCAGTTCCTTGGATGTTGTGTTTTGCTGAAGCTATGAAGGGGAGGAGGCAGCAATTTGTTGGGATTCTCAATCAGCACTCACAGCCAAATTGTTGGCAAGTTTGGGAGTTGAGGGGAAAAAAAATCTTTTGCCTGGGGAAAGGTGAGGGATTTCGCTTTGCAGATACACGGCATATATTTATTTGTTGATCTCTTGCTTAGGAGTGTTGGGTAGACCTGCTCCATAGGATTAAAACACATCCCAAACCTTCCTGGCTTTGTGACAGTACAAACATTATTGGATTTAGTTCCCTTCTGTTTATCCACCTCCCGTCTTCCAAGATCCCCATTATTATTATTATAATAATACCCACAAAACTCCTGCTCTGAGATCAGAGGGGTTTTCAAGTGCCAAAGCAATCAACAAAACATACCTGGTCCTTTTAATCTCCTTTAATCCCATCATATGGGACTATCCCAATAAATGGTCATGTATCCAAAAAGTCTTTCTCTGTAGTGACACTTGATTTCTTTTTAGCTCGCAGTTTCCACGAAACTGTCTCAGATATGAGAGAAGATGTACTGGGATTCCTTATGCCATCAATAAAACAAAAGTTTGGGTTGAAAAATTATCTTACGGAATAAAACAGAATAACAAAAATCCATCATTATCTATGTTTCAGAAAAGGATTGTGTTTTGTTTAGCATTTTAGTTAGAAATGATGTATGACTACATCATAAAACACTTATATGAAAAAGATATTCTCACCCTGAATTCAAAATATATATTGTACTCCCTTATCATCCAGTCATTGCAGAGTGAAAGTTAAAAATGCCCATCCTGTGGTAGTAGTTGCCAGTATTATATCTTATAGCTGATATATTCTTCTAATACTTTTACTTAAAAGGCCTATTACTCAGGGCTCGTGAGTGTAGACATTTATTTTCTTATTGAAAATGGTAATGCTGTGGAGAGTGGGTTTGTATTTAGATCGGCGCTTACGGTGTTCTGTGGGCTGCTGAAGGTCAGCCCAGCTCAGGCTCTGGAACTCTGGGTCCTGTCTGGGTACCTCACTGAAGAAAAGGAAAATCTTTCCACAGGGTAAGCAGCAGAGGACATTAGGAGCTTGCATTATTTCACCAAGGCATGGTCTGTGCTTACTGTCCGTTAGTTTGTGCCTGTGTGGAAAACCACTCAATTTTAAAGAAAATCAAGTGTTAGCAGAATAAAAGGTGGCCCATGCCATGGTTCAAAGTCTTGAGGGCTTGAGCTGTCCAGGAGTTTTCACAAAAATCCCTGTATCAGGAGCAGGCAATATGACAAAAAGCAGGACTCTGCAACATCTTGGTTTGATGTTTTAGAGATGAAAAGTTTCTCCTGCCTGAGGCATAAATTTGGGCTTGAATGAGAGAGCCTAACCCTAAGGTGAAGATGCTGGCACCCAGATTCCTGTTACTGGTTTGAACCATGCAGAGCAGAGACTTCTAACTGACTTTATCATGTCCTAACTGAATGCCCTCACCAAGAAAAAGTGACTATTAGAAGGAGGGGGGAAAAAAATTGAGCANATGAGAGTGTAAGGCAGAATTGGGTAAAATCAGTCAGTGGCTTTTGGGTTAAAGCAAGTACTGTCAGAGGAGGGAGGTCTGCAAAGTAACTAACCTGAACACTCTTCTCTGGTCTGCAGAACAATTTACTGAAGGGGCGGTTAAATGGCACAGATTAAGCTCATTAATGGTTCAGATATTTGCTTGGTTTACACAGTGCTGTCCAGCAAATTATATTGATGCTTGACAGAATTATTGTCATTATTTATTTTGCTATAATCCAGATTTATAGATATTTGTAGCTTTTGTAAGGCTAAACATAAGAAACATTAATAGCTTTACTAATTATATCACTGCTTTAGAGATATAAATAGTGATAAAAATGCCAAGTAAAGTGAGCTAGTAAAACATTTTAAAGAGAATTTTAAAGTGAGTTACTGATTGATGATCCCTTGGGTGAGTCTTAACTTTTGAATGTGAGAGTGGTGCTTCCCACCAGGGCACGAGTGCCTTTTACTTCCATCAGCTCTTCGGGGAGTGACAGGGAAGAACAATAGTTGTATCGAATGACTGATTATTAAATCACATTGCATAATCTTAAAAATATCAAAATCCTATAATAGCATAAACTGAGGTTGAACTTATTAGAGCAAAACAGGTTGGGGTTTGTTTTTTTTTTTTTTTCACCTTTACCTTATCCTCGGCCCTTTCTGCTTCTTGAATGGTTTATCTGCACTTCTTGGTATCTTACAGCAGGCTGAAATTGCAGCCTCTTTAAAGCAGGAGCTACTTTCTCCCTCTGTCTTATTACACTTATGTACAGGCCTTAGGACAGCTCTGATGAGGAATTTGAGGCCTAACAACAATTGGGCTAACCTCTGTGATTGGTAAACAGTGTCTTTGCAGGGCTGTATACAAATCAAAGGCATGGGTTTTACACAGCTGTCACAGGAAAAGTCTCTTTACCTGACTATTGATCCTGGTTTTGCTGTGAGCACCCTCTTAAGGAGGGAGATAAAGAGTGAGAAAAGAGTTAATAAATGTTCAACTGTTATTTCAAGCATGATTGGAAGCCTGTAATTTGTTTAACTGTTGACTGGACTCTGGGTGCTGATCCCAGCCTGTCTGTCCATGATCAGCTCTCCAGTAGATAAACCCATGGTGCCCCAGGAGCTGTGATCCTGAGGGATGGCAACGGCTCCCTCCTGTTCTCTGACAAGAAGGCACAGGAAAGGCCCCAGTTGTGCTTGCCACTGCCTCTAGTAATGACCTGGTTGAAACTCCCTTGAAGCTCATGGAAAGACTCAGTCTCTAACAGCCTCAGGATCAGGGTCTCTGTGATGCTTTCTTGGAGTGAACCTCCAGTGGGAAATTTCTCCCAGGTGGGAGGAAAAACAACATTCCCTTTTCTTTTAATTGCAATTGCTGATTAATTGATCTTCCTAACACAATTGTGAATAGTGTGTTGTGGAGGTGGATATTCCTAGGAGGAGAATGTCAGGATCTGCCTCATCCACAGTGGCATCTCATCGCTGTGTGATGGGATGAGTGTTAGGAGAGTGGATTACAGGCTAAGCATTGTAGTGGACAGAGCTTGTAATGAAGATGTGAATTGTGATCCTGAACCCACTGAAATCCCCTAAATTTGGGCTACCTCCTTGCAGTATGACAACAGGCCAAGCAAGCCACAGTGAGTCTTGTAGCCCTCATTAGGAGACTCGGTTGATGCACCCCCACTGAGGCTGGAAGAGCTGAAGATGTTTGGCACTGGCACCTAGCCACACAGCACCCAAATGCTTACCCACTCCACATGAACTCTTGGCTGTGCAAAGCAACTGAGAAACCTCATGGGAAAAGGCTTTGGTGACAGATTTCTGGAGTTTCTTTCTAGTCGTGTTGTAAATAACACAGAGGCTGTTCTCCTGTTGATCCCAAACTGGAGACGAAAGGGACAATTTGCCTGTGCTGTTGAACCATAAAGAAAATGTGGCTTGACATTGGTTCCAGAAAAAAGCCAAGATGTAAGATAATCTTTTTAAATTTTTTTTAATGACATATTTGATCTGTCTCTTCTCCCTGTGTCATGAAGCTGTGCCACAGCCTTAGAAGATAAGCAGCGTGCTATGGGAATTCTCAAAACCTGGGCAAAAGGAAGAGTCTGTTTGCCTTTGGCTAGCAGAACTTTATGCTCAATAGTAAAACTCAGTCAGATCAATGCATTGGTCTCTTATTTTCATCTTCTCTAATATACTCTGGAACACTGTTTTAATTTAGGATCTTCAGAGGGGAGTTTATTTGACTTATGTGGGTTGTGAGGCTGTAGGGTTCTGTAAGGCTTCCTGTATGGTTCTCACCTGGAAGTGACGAGGCAACAAATGCTTTTAATAAGTAGTCCTACTCTGGATGAGAGTTCAAAGTTGAAACCTAATCAATCTGAAAACTAAAAATGTGGATGAATTTATGCTTTTTCATCCCAAGAAGTGTAAACACACTCGTGAGGGTTGCACTGGCTTCCTTTCCTCTTAGGACTTTGGGACTGTATCACCCAGTTGGTCAACAGTATGCAGTCAGAGGTGTAGGCAGCAGTGCCACACATGCCACACAAGAGGAGTTCTTGAGAGGACTTCTAACTCTTCCAGTATTTCCACCTCTGTCAGGTTCATGTCTTTGCTTTTGCTCTCCTTTCCAAAATGGCTCTTGGACTTGCAGTTATTTTAAACTTCTTGGAGGCTGCAGAACTTGGTCAGCTGTCCTAAAAGAAGTGACATCTGCTTTTCTGTGAGTGGACCCCCCAGTTTACAGGTAAAACCAGTGATTTCTGAATAATACTATCTTGTCACAGTAATATCTGCCTTCTGTTGGTCTTTGAAAGAGATTATGAGAAAGTCTATGGAGGGCTGAAAGAGTTTTATGAGTGCCAAGAAATACTAGTTCTGAAGTTTTGGAAGGTTAATGACTGTGGGCATTGAGAAAGACTATAACCCCATCTAATTACCTAGCACCAATAAGGGTAAAGGTTTGACAGTTGAGATTGTCAGGAGCAGTCAAATCATGTTGATATTTTTTACCTCCATTTTTTTTTTTCCCAAAAAAGATGTTGCATCTTTAATTAAATGTTATATGAATACATTTCAGATAGACCCAAACACAGGGCAACTGTGTTTCAGAAATGCTGTTTCTACATTAAAATGTATTTGAAATGTAATTTAAGAAAAAAGATAATGGAAAAAAAAAAACCCAACTAAAATAACTTGAAACAAGCCAGAATATAGTAGCTCATCATTACACTAATATATCAAACAATATGAGCTTAGCTTAATTATCCCCTTTGAGAGTTGAGAAAACTAAGCACAACCTTCAATTTACAGCTGTTTGGTGCCGGGAACCTGAATTATTATTTAAGAAGAAGGGGGAGCGGGGGGGTAAAAAAAAAAGTTTATTTATTGTGACCTACACTCAGTTTTTATTCATCATGGAAAATCTGTATATTCACAAATGAGGGCTATTCATCTGCAGACTGCAGCATTCTTCAGCTGTCCGGGCCTGCATCAGCCGCACTTCTTCAGCTTTTGTGTTCATCTCGAAGCCTCTTCATCCAAATTGTTCATCATCTTGATGGCGGAGCTTTATCTTGCTCTAGTGCAGCTGCATTCCCCTTATCCAAAGTGCTGAGAGATACAAGGGAGAGGGAGAGAGGGAGGCAGAATAGAAAAGAGAAAAAGGAATGGCCAGTGCTCATATGAGGATAATTTGTAGTTTCTCAATAATAATAAAAAAAAAAAAAAAGGAGGACAGGCTAATTACTGGCTTAACTAGGGCAGCCTGTGGATCCTCATGTCAAAAGGACTAGCGTAATTATTTGCCATCAAAGCACATTCATATTGTGGTACAAAAGAAGGGCCTTTCGCAAATGGATCTCACTAATAAACAGGGCTGAGAGGAGCATTATGTGTCTCCCTGGATGCAAGCGCATTAACACAGTGACATGGAGCATAACTCTCAGCCTGGAGAGAGGAGGGGTGGGGGGGGAAAGAGGAAGAATGATAATTATCCCCCCTCCCCATCTTTCCTCTGCTTTTCCTTTGTGTTGGGCTAGCAAGCCGAACGCGACCCGCTGGAAGGCCCAAGGCAGGCTATTAGTGACCTCTGAGCATTGACAAGGTGGCTACACTCTTAAAAGCCCAGCTCTCCATGTCAGGAGGGTCGCAGGAGCCCGTGAGAGGAGCCTTAAATGGTCCAGCAAACACTTCAACCTTAAAGACACCTGGAAGGTCGCGACCAATTTAATGTAGATGAATCTGGCATAAAGAGGGCTCTTTGAATCCACAGACAAAAGTTGGGGTATTTTTTTTTCCCTTCCTTATTCTTTTCTTTTTCTTCCTCACATTGTTTTTTTTCACAGACCTTAGCATAAGAGATACCAGAGAAAGAGACTTGATTCTGGAGACCACTTCTGCACTCGCTGAGCAGATGTGGTGCAAGGTGGCCTCAAAGGCTGCAGCTTTTCATTAGGAAAAGTAAACAGGTTTGGAAAGAAAGAGCAGGGATGTGTGTGTCCCTCCCAGGGATGTCAGCAAGCGTTGGCACACGAACTCGTTTCAAACTTGACTATATTGCCCAATGTGTGTGAGTATGTCTATGTATATATGGTGTATATAAAAAGGACTTATTGTTTTCTGGGGTTTGTTTACTTCACCTACATGAGGCTATTCACTACTGATGCCCACTGGCAGATGTTCTCCCTGTTTCTCCCTTGCCAAACATGGAGTTGATCCCTGGCTGCTGCCACTGCAAACCATTGCCGAGTCACCGCATGGCTCACAATGGGTTAAGAGGCTTCTCAGTTAGCTGGGGAGAGCTGGTGGGAAATGTTAGGCACGTGGGTTTGGTTTTCCCACCCTCCTCACTTGCTGCTGCACAACCTCAGCACCCAGGTGCATGAGGCTGCCAAGGAAAACCCTTCTGCCTCTCATCCTCTCACTGGGACACTCGGTGCCAGGAGATTCTTTAGTACAGGTCACAAAAACCTGATGCAACTCATAGTAAAATACCAAGCATTGGCCATGCAAGAGTACAGATGAACTGTGTGCTCCCTACCTAGGCTGGGTTTTGAGGCTGGACAATGTTTCTAGGGCATGGCCAATATCCATCACTTAGAAAATACCAAATATTCACCCATCCAAGAGCTGTACAAACCCTCACCAACAGCAGGTAGCACTGGAGGAATGAAGACCCCCTTAGTGCAGTTGATAGCAGCAGCTTCCTGCTAAGGAGACTCAAAGCTGCATGGGCTCACCTCCTCAGTGTTTCCTTGGCTTTTTAGCCCAGTGATGGTTTGTTTTTTTATTTCCTTTTGCCCTTTTTTCCCTGGGTTTTAGAGGATTCTGCATACAGCACGTTTTGGTTTAGGGGAAGTTGTAAGCAGGGACTCAGTGACAAAATTGGATCCACTGAGGTATGGATATACAGGAGCATGAAGAATGAAATTCATTTCACCTTAAAATAAATATCTCTAGGAAAAGGATTTGTCAGATTTACAAACTTGGGGCTAGGGGGTTTTGTGGGTTTCATCTAGGTGAACTTTCCTGGCTTAGTTGTATCCAGCTATGCCAAGGAGCAAGTGCTTACATTAGCAATAAAGGCAACATTGTTCATATCCTTACATCAACGTAAAGAAGGTTATAGCGTCAGCATCTGTTTAAAAAAAGTAAAAATACTGTGTTAATGGTGACTTTCTGCCATTACCTTGCTCTTTTGCAGCATTTTATACACTTACGTAGTGTTTATGAACCTGGTTATGCATTTCTGTTGTTGCCAAGAATAATCAAAGACAAATAGAACAGTTGCAGGGTTTCTTTCCTGCTGAAATTGTGTTGCAAGCTTCTAAACCCAGAGCTGGCCTCCAGCAAGGGACTGTGTCCTCTTAAAGTAGAAGTGTGCCGCTTGAACTTTGCTATCACATAATGCTTTCAAGGTTGCTTGTCTAAAGTGACTTAATTTGTACTGTAGAAGTAGCCTTGTACCCACAAACGCACCGAGAGCCGCAGCCAGCCAGGGCAGCAGGGGCTATTACTAATTTTTTATTAAAATCCCTTAGGCACACACAGAAGGCCCAAAAGCAGCTTTAATAATAGACAACATACAGCACATTTTTCTTGTATTGCCATGTAATCAAATCTAAAGCTTCTGTTCACTTTCTTTGTTTTACCTAGAGGACCAGCTTCCAATTTAGTTGTGGCCTGCACTAAACTGATTTTTCATTGTAATTAATGCCTACTTTGGCCTCAGCCACTTACACAACTTTCCATTAGAGGTTTGCAGCCATCCGCAGAGTATTTCACCAAGTTCCCCTCCTGATCCTGCTACACTTGCAATTTTAGTTAAACTGTTGTGGTTTTTTACTTTATTATTATTTTGCAAAGAATGTTTAAATTACACAGCCAAATAGGTTTCTTTTTCCTTTTTATTTTTCTCTCCTTTCTCTGCCCCCACTCCCTGTTTTTCCCTCCTGCCTGCTGCACCTATTAAAGTGGTTGGGCAGGAGTCCAACTGGAAGGAAAGCCTTTAAGTGATTTCAGAAAGGGCTAGTGGAACTTATTTAGGCCTGGGGTCTGCTGTGGTTAATTTTCAGTCTGTGTTTTGTGCTGTCCATTTCCTCTGAAATACTACCTGGGGTTTAAGGTTCCTCAGCACAGGATGTTAATAGGCCTCTGCAAACATTCAAAAGGCAGCTTTCCCACCACTAACCTTAAAAAGATTGTGGCACCGGGCCCAGGGTCAGATTGAATAGATGAAAAAGTATATGCTGTGCTTTTGCTCGCTCCTTGGACCTTTCCCTGTTGGCTTGCCTGACATTTTCAGTGACTTTCCTTAGTACCTTATTTTCCACATGCTTCTTAGAAAATTCTGCTTATTGCCTTCTCCTGTCCCCCGCCACAGCATTGCTAAATCAGGGAGCACAACAGTTGGGAACTGTACTTTGCTAGCTTCTTGGACTTTTCCCTGGTACCTACAAGGTGCTGCTTCTTGTGGCCCTGAGGAACCGGCCGAGTCCCCAGGCTTATCGTCCATAGGCCATCGGCGCTGCCTGGCACATTTGCTGACACCATGTCTGTGCTGCACTTCACAGAGCTCTTGCATGCCTCTTACCAAGCAGAGCATCTCTGCTGCCAGGCTAAAGCAAAGAGCTCATGACCAGTTATGTATGCCTCTGCTATACGGGATCTCCTCTCTGAGTCAAGAGTGGAGCTGCAGTTCAGGTGTGTGAGTTTCAGGCAGTGACCCTCTTGCCTTGCTATGGCATTGCTCAAAAGCAACCAAAGGATGCTGATGCTGTTTGCACACTACTACATAGTTTAAAGCAGATAAACTCACCTACCTTTGAATTATACCTGAGAAATTAAGCAAGACTGGTGCCAAAAGGTGTCTGGTGTCCTCTGGTCTGTGACGGTAAAGTTTTTGATTGCACTGTTTGAAAACATTGGCCTGAGGGAATCTTTGCTAAGGGATCCATTGTGTTGATCTCCTTTATGTAGGTGCAGTTCTTATGAAAGGAGGCAGATGCATTTAACTTGATTTCATTTAAGCGCTCGCTTGGGTGCAGTATGTGGATTTTAGAAACGTGTGCTGTTCTCCCCTCAAATGAAGAGAGGTGGATGTCATACCTGGGATCACATAGGTCTGCTCTGTATTGGTACTGTGTCAGATGTCTCCATCTTACTGTGGGAAGAGTGAGAGGCAGGTGTGGGGTTTTTTTTAAGAATAGTGATGACTCTTCCTTAATTCACAGGGGAACCAAAGCAGCATTTGAAAAGAGTATATGCAGATATGTTGATGTTCTAGGTGTGCAGGTGATGAGCCACAAGCTCAGCCTTGAATGCCAAGCAATGGGTTTACATCCCTCTCTAAGCCAACTGCCCTTCTGGCTTTTGACTCTGGTCCACAACTTATCTCCCTTGTACCCTTTTGCAAGCTAAATGTGTGGTGCTGCTATGGGTATGCCAAAACCAGGATATCCGTGGCCCATGTTTTGTTGGATCTGCCCCCTTACACCTGGCAGTATGATTTTGAGGACTACAAGAGTCACCCACAATGCTGTGCCCCTTCTGCATGCACGGCAGCTGGAAATCCCTTGCTGTACCTGTGCCTGTATGAGCACCCCTCGCAGAGAAGCAACTGATATTGGTCTAAACACATTTGTGTATCTCTCCCTGACATTTGCTCTGCTAAAAGGTCAGGCTTCTGCAGCGCAGACAAGAGCCGTCTTCCTCATTATCACATATTACTGCAAATTTCCATTTCCAGCTCCGAAGTTTGCAGTGATTTCTGTGGCTGTGGCAATGCAACACAAAGTGCTGGCCACAAGTCCAAAAGCTCTGCCCTGAACCGTGCCCATGATGCTTGGGGAGGGAAGCAATGACTGTTAGGGGAATATCTAGGAAAAGCCAGTGAACTTCTTGCTGTACTAAGTTGCTTGCTAACAATGACAAGTTGGAAAAATACGTGATAAATTTAACTTAGAGATGCAAGCCTGCAGAAAGAAAGGGCCCTTCTGCAAAGAGTCATTCATGGTTTTCAGTCCTCCTGCAGCAGCACTGCTCTCAGGTTCTCTGTGATCTCTGATATTTCCCAATATCAGAGTACAGTGCTGGCAGAGGCAAAACCTCAGCGTAAACTTCAGTCTATATTCTATTCTTGCTCAGAGCAAGTAGATTCTGGGACGTTTTCGACTTGGGAACATCGAGAGAGCAGATTCAGAAGCAAAAGACAGGGAGAAAAAGGCATGCTTTTCTGGTTAAATTAAGCCCTTGCTGATGGCAAGATACCGGTGCCAGAATAAAAGCATGTGTGGCACTGACGCTGGGCAGGCTCTTTGGGAGTTCACTTTGTAGGATTGTCTCTGCTTTTCGTATCAGCCTGCCCTAAAACCTTAGGAACAGTTAGATGTACCTTTACATATAAAAAGGACTGCGATGTTGATGGGATAACATCACTGTGTAGAGTGAGCAGATATTGTTCTTGCTTTTTGCACTTATTTGGTTATGTGCCAACAAAGAGACCCAGGAAAAGCATTTGCTTGTTTGCTAGATGACCTGGCTGGGAGATGGGAGTGCATGTTGCCAGCACTCCCCTATGTGGATGGCCACTGGCTGACTTTCCCCTTTGTTCTACTGTCTGCAAACACGCTTTAAGGTGACCACTCAACAGTGGCCTGGGGAGAAGAGATGATAAACTGCTGGTTCGGTTATGAAAGGATTGAGGGAGAGGAAGGACCTTACTTTGGCTTTGGATGTGGGTGAGACCTCTGGAGCCCTCTACAAAAACAGGCAAAAGAACAAATACCACACAGTGTAGTTTCAATGGAGATTTCTCTTTAGGTTTGTTTTTTTTTTTTGCAATAACATCCATTAAAAAATACACTTTGGAAGCAAAATATTTTTTGTCACATTCTTCCCCTTAGTTTTCACCCTTGATGTGGTGGTAGCAAACCACAGAGCTGCAGTTGGGGAAGGCAAACTCCATACTGACACCTGCTTTTTAGATATACAGACACTACAGATTAAGGTATAGGAATTTCTCCATGAGTGCTGCACTCCCCTGCTCAGCTCTTTAAGGCAGTTGGGTGCCTGCTGGAGAAGAGATTCCCTTTAGGATGGCCTCCACTGAGGCAAGGTGAGACTGCAGGATGCTTTGACCATGTTCTTACCATAACAACCCCTAACTTGTCCCTCTACCAGATCTGGAACAATAGAAACACCTGCCCAGGAAAAAGTGTTTAATGTCATTTCTCTGCCCTTGCATTTTTGTCTTTTAGAAAACGTTACTGGGCTTAATGTTTTTAGGGGCTTAGGGAATCCCTTTACCCGAAGCATTTGGAGGTGCTTTGGATACGATGCCAGGGTTTTTTTGTGCCAGGGATTTTTTCATATTAACTTAGTGAAGCAATAGCACTGAGTGTGAATTCCTTGCCATCGTAGTAGTGACTGAAGACAGTTATGATGTAACAAGATGAGGATGACCTCCTTTTATCTCTTCTCCTGTCTTGCTGCAATAGGAGGTTAGTGCTGGCTTAAACCCTGCTTGCCATTAATGAAAACTTCTACAATTTTTATTAAATTCCAGAATCACCTCAGCTAGCATGAAAAACAATGATATTGAATTTCTTTTTTTAAAATTAGCAGTGTATGTAACACAGTAAGAAAAGCTGACATTTACTTAGTGCCTGGAAGCAAAGAGCCTGCGAGGCAGACGGCGAGCTGCTGCACCGCTCTCCTTCATCCCGTAGCCTGCCTATGTGGTTAGGAGACATGGGGCGAGGTGGCTCAGGGTGGATTGCACAGTTAGGATAAAAGCCAAGAAACACCACCACTATTGCTACCTTTTGCCAGTAGGAGAACGTCAGGGCTCATGGGGAAGGGGAAGATTTATTTTAGCAGCTGGCCTGGATGTCTGCCAAAACGAGAGGGAACTCAGAAGTGAAGCTAAGGATTTTGGTTCAAGGATGCAAGAGATGAGAGCCGGGACTGGACCATCACCAGTTCTGATCTGCCCTGTAGTCAGGCTAGGAAGGGACCTTAAAGCCCCTTCAGGTGTCAAAAGGATGTTGACCCACCAGGAATGTAGGAAGTGGGGGTGGTGGATGAGGGTCGTAAAGCAAAAAGCCAGCCAGTGAGATGGCAGGGGAGCTGATAAGAGATGTTACTCTGACTTAAGATTTTTTAAGACATGTTTATTTATGATACAAAATTACAGAGATAGTATTTTACCTTGAGTTCATTCAAAAACTCACTTGTTTTAGTAAGTTTCTATTGCAATCAGCAGGATCCCTTATAAAAGTAAAAGCAGGGAGTCACTTCATACCTGTTTGCAGAGGATGCAGTGTCTGGTAGAGACCAGCCTGTTTTAGGCTGATAGTGGTATTTGATTAACAGTCTGGGGCAACCTGAAAATGAGCTTGCTCTGGAGGAGAGTCCACAGATCACCAGGAATGTCCTCATTGCCTTCCGAATTCATTCCTCCTTGCCTTATCCAACATGCATTGCTACTGGATTATTGACTATGTGATTTCTTTATGTGAGCCACAATAGAAAAGGCATTACTGTACAAGACAGGGACATAAAGCAGGGCTGTGTGTGTTAGACTTAGTGTAAATATTAAGTGTGGCTAGTGCATGGCATACTCATTTAGGGCTTGGTCCTCACCCTCTTCTGTGGCTTAGAGCATGGTCTGGATGTGTAGAGCAAACAAGTTACTAGAGACCTGAATTAACGTCTCCCTCCATCTTTGCAGCCGTTTGCTGCATACTCTTGATGTATCTGTCCATACAGTACAGAGATTGCTTCAGTCTAGTGATAAGCATGTGCAACAATGGAACAATGGCATGAAGGACAAGCACTCACACTCAGGAGCTGGGCAAAGCCATCCCACCTGCAAACATAATCAGACACTGAGTGTCCAAGGGATATTCTGCAGGAAACTTATGCAGATATCTTTGTGTTATTAAAACATCAGTGGCACAAATCTGCTCTTGGCACTAGGATGACTGAAAATATACTTGCTCTCCTTCCACTCTGATGGCCTAGGCACCAGCCAGGAGCAGGCTTTCACTGTGTCCCTTACAACAAGTTCTTGTGTGAGGGTGCAGGTTTCCCTGTTACCTCCCTCAGCTGTTTCCAGTCTTGGTTTGCTCCCAACTTAGAACTCCTGCATGTGCTAAGCACAATGCAAAGGTGTCTCAGTAAAGACTGAGATGTCCCTGTAAAGGGTGCTCTGTCAGTATATACGATCAGCTGGTTGGTTCTGATCAGCAGTTGGGAATTATTAATAGCTGAAAAGCAGCTAACCATGGTCCTGTGCCACCACAATAATAAATAAGAAGTGCATATTTTTGAAAGGCTTTTCCACTTAGAACAGAAAAAGATATAATAGCTTTTTTTTTAATGTCACATAATTTATTCTGACAAACAGATGTATTTTGTTGTTGCCATTATCATTTGATGAAATACTTTAAAGCTGGTCCAAGGTGGTGCATTTTCAAATATAATGTATACAGTACATCTAGCAGTTAACAAAATTTGGATGTGCAGCATAGAATGGTCATTATTTTTACTGGAAAAAAAAATAAAGGCACTAATTACTTACAGACAAGATACTTAGCACAAACAGATAAGCTTCAAAATGAAAAATTCTCGGTTTATGATAATTATGTTCTCTGCTTTGTTTTCGGAGACTGATAATTTGAGGCTTTAAAATCACCAGGAAGCCATTAATTGGAATTCTTCAATAAAAAATAAATTACATAGAAGTTCATGATGAGTTGTAAAAACACAGAGGCTGTATTATGCAGTGAGCGACATTGCTCTACTATTTATAGACGTGCACAGCTATGTCTAACAGCAAAACTGTAAAGAATTGGAGATGTGCAGATAGCAATTATTCACAGATCCCAGCGATCTGCAGATATCTCAAATAACTGCTTTTACCGGATCGGCTCTCCAATAAAAGCAGGGCTTTATTTCCAAGTGGCACTCTTCTAACATGTTGCTTCTTGTTTTTGACATCTTATATGACATTATTCTCTTAGAGTTGATTACAACGAGAAGACATGGAAATCCACACGTTGGGGCAGACGCTCCACTCCCTGCGTGTGGTTGTTGATAGAAGCTGAAGGCATTTCTCTTACGAAGGGTCAATATGGTCAATATCCTTCCCCTTGTACTAGGCTCAGATCCTGAAATGCATAGCAGCTGACTGAATCCTCGTTGGTACTATGTCAGCAACCTGGGAGGATTTAGGAAATTTGCTACTGAGAGCTTGCACTCACCCAGACCCCTTGAGAGTGTCCACTGCTGTCCTTCTAAACATAAGGCACAAACAGTGGGGCAGAGCCACCAGACTTCAGCAGCTTTCCCTCCAGAGTGAGTCTCAGAAGAACAGTAGATGCAGTGAAGCATATTCCCGTGTTCAGCTTTTCTCCTGCCTTTCCTCCAGCACGTGGGGGACTCCCACAAGGAGACTGGTCTTTCCCAAGGGAGAACTGAAAGGGAGAACTTTGCTATTGCTTGGGATCCAGGTCTGAGACTCGAGACAGAGCTGCTAATGGACCTCAGTTAATTGTCTGACCCAGAGGGTATAAAATACTTTTATATTCCAGCTATGCTCTTTTCCTGACCATTGACATCCTGGGCTCCTGCAAGGAGCTCTTTAGATAAAGCAAGTAACAAAAAGTGATCGTAGGGTCCTTGACATATGCCACCTAGTAAAGGAAGCAGAGCAGACTTCAGCTCATTCACCAGTGAGCTCAAGGGGATGCACAAAAGAGTGAAGTGGCCTTGGTAGAGCTTGGTCTGAAGTTACACTTCAGGGCGATGGAGGAGTTATTTCCTGAGGGACTTGATCAAAGGCTCTTTCTCTTCAATGCCGGTATAATGCCTTCTGACTGTCATCACACACAGGTAGCTTTTGAGGGCTTTACCTGATTCTTGGGCGAGTGCAGAATAAACCTCATCAATCTAAGCGAGTTAATTCTCACAATATGAGCAAGCGCAGAGTTGTGAACCATCTTGTTTAGTATTTGGTGGTTAAAATGAATCAAAGGTATCAGCTGGTTCATTCCCCGCCGCTTCCTGATTGTTTAAGTCTGAGTGAGTGTGATCACGAGGAAGGCAGGAGAATGCCAGTCCAAGGAGATGAGGATGGTGTGAGACAGTGGCAATCTGCAGCGGGAGCAACCGCCATGGTGTGAAGACAAAGTGACACAGTGTCAGGAGACAAAGCCATACAAAAGACCATATTGGGTCTGCTGGCAGTTGAGGAGTATCGTAATTCTTAGAGAATAAAACCTACCCACACATCGTCCAAAATCAGTTGGTAAGACATCTCTCCGAGATTAGAAACCGTTCTCTCCCATTCATTAGTGAAGGTGGCTTCTGTCCAAAGTGATTGTTGGTGTGGGACAACTATGATAAATGCTCTCTCACCCACCGAAGAGAAACGCTTCTTAACGAGCTCTCATCTTGTGTAGACTGTAATTTCCAGATTGCTCCAGTGGGTATAGAATTCTCCACAAGTGACAGTGCTTCTCACAGGCGTGCTACCCTGAGCAATATCTTAGAGTTGGGTTTATATTTTTTTTTGTGGGCTCATAAACTTTGTGATGCCAAACCAGTCCCATGACCTGATGAGTGTGTATTATCAACCTTGCAGCAGTGAACCATTAACTCTTGCTTGCATGTATTGTACTGTAATTGCTCTGACTGGGCACCTGCAGCTCCTGGTCACTCAGGAGGCAGTTACTGATACTCGGCACCTTTGGATATCAGGATGTTTCTTTGTGGGAAAAGCTACTTACTAATAGGGTGGTGTTCAGCCTGTGCTCCGTGGCTCAGTTGTGCTCTTTCTCCATGTGTGATTTAGCCTAACAAATGTCCTTCTACAGTCCTCGTGCTCCTTTGGGAAGGCAGATAGTAGGATGTCCCTCACAGCAGCCCCAAGAGCAGTGCAGAGGAGTTGACAAGGACACGTGGAGACTCTTTTTGCTTTCTTCCTGCATCCCAGAAGTTTGCAGCTCAGCACTGAGCCAGTTTTCAGTCCTGGAAATGTCTCGTGTGTCCCATTCTGTCACAAACCCCACAGCTCTTACAAAGCATCGGTGACATTTATCCCATGTCTCTAAATTATTCTCAATAGAGCAGCGCTTGGGCCAGTGACAGTGATGCTGCAAAAGGTCACTTGATGGACCTCAGTGCTCTGCTTTATTTACTTAGTTTATTCATTTTGCAACAGAGATAGGGACATGTTTAGTATGTTGGCCACGTCACAGGCAGTCAAGCTCTGGTCCCCAGCACCTCCTCGGATTAGAGCGTTTAGAGGAGGCATTGGGAGCAATGGAAGGAGTTCAGCATATTTTTTTGGTATGTCAGAATTTCAAAGGATTTTTGAAATTTAATGAACTCATTTAATAGGCATAATTGTCTTGAGTACATGTGAGAAAACTTCTGAAATAGCAGAATTAGGCATGCTCCATTTTGTAGCCTTTCAATGACCTCCAGCAAACGTGTGACCCAGATATGAGAGCCTCCTGTCCACTTGCATAAACAT
This sequence comes from Urocolius indicus, assembly GCA_013401255.1. Taxonomy (NCBI): domain Eukaryota; kingdom Metazoa; phylum Chordata; class Aves; order Coliiformes; family Coliidae; genus Urocolius; species Urocolius indicus. The sequence goes on along the minus strand of WBNH01002598.1, from coordinate 134,231 downwards.
GATGTTTTAAAGAGGCGGGGAGGGGGGAGTGAATAAAAGAATTGAGCTCTTAATGGCACATGGACAGAGACATACTGCAATTGCAAAACAAATTCAGCAGCGGATAGGGAATTGCCTGCAGACACTGTGCGCCGAAACCCAGCCATCTCCCGCTGGACCGAGGGTTGATGGCTGCGGCCCTTCGGTTGAAACTGCTCTGGATTTTCCCGTGCAGAGGCTCAAGTGGTTGTAAGGTGCACAGATCTGCTCTAGACCCATGAAAATAGCTTCTTTAGTGCCTCAACGTCCAGGCTGCTGTCACATGGTGTACGTTTAGGATGCATTGTAACATAGGGGACTTTTTCTGTCCAGTGTAGAGGTTGTAAAGGCAGAAGTAGTGGCTGTGCCAGTGAGGAGATGGGAGCTGCCCACTCCACCCGAGACCAGCCCTCCTGCCACTTCCATACCTGTTGTGGCTGGAGAAAAGGTTCTCTTTTAAAAAAAATCTCAACATGGGTTTCAATAGCTCGTTAACTTCCCGTCACATGCCTTTCCTGTTCTCTTGGTCCAGAGGAACTCTGCAGCTGGATTCCAACCACGAGCTTCTTCAACCCTACTCAGGCAGAGGGGTGAGTGGCTCTTGATTAGCTTAGGCCCACTGTTACCATAGTAACGAGGCCTGATTGACAGGACTCTGAATTCAAATGCATACTTAGGAGAAGAGGATGGGGGTCCTGCCAGGTGCCGGTGCCAGCACACGCGGGATCCCACTGCTGCTGCTGGCCCTGCTCATCACAGGCTGCTCCAACATCACACCTATCAAATGGCCACTTCCAACCTCGTTAGGAGTCAGGTTTAATTAAAACTAGGACCAAGCAAAGCGTTGTTGTGATTTAAAACGATACGCTGTCAGTTATTAAGCGCTACAGATTAGGTAGATGTTGTTTCAAGAGCAGTTTCCACAGGCGGTGCTGGTGAAGCAAGCTGGCGTGAGGGATCGCCCAACTTTCCAAAACAGGCATTGCCAGCTTTCTCTGAAAAGTGCTTTTTTGGCCACTTCTTGAGTTTTACACATGACCGAGATTTAACATTGTTCATGCTTGCTTGCAGCAATGATACTCTTCTCTCTATGAAAACTCATTTTTCATTGGAACAATAATTCCCAGGCAGGAAAAAACATGTCCTGGTTTATCCACTGAGCCAAACTCTGCAACAAAATATTGGGCCAAATTATGCTCTGATTTCGCAAGATTAAAATCTGCCTTTGCAAGTTACTGCTGAATTCAGTTCATCCCCCTCGGGCGCTTTGTATGCAATAAAAACTGTTTCGTTTTTTTCTTTTCTCTTCCTCCCCCCATCCTTCTGCCATTTGGGGGAAAAAACTTCAAACAAGAGAATGAAGTTAATTGTTATATTCAAATTTACTCTTGGTGTTAAAAGAAAACCATGGAGAAGGCTCACTCTGAGTATGTTGCCTGGAAATCTGCATCATCAGTGTGACTAAAGCTGCTGATACAGATGAGGCATTTTGAGTTGTGGCGGCCAGTGATAAAAAAGGCAAAAAAACACAGAGGAAAAAGAAAACTTTTGAGATCTTTATACTTCTGCTTAGTAGTTTAAAGGGAGAAAGTGATGAGAGGGCCTGAAGATTTTCCTTCTCCACTTCTGCTGCTGCTTCCACAACCACTGCAGGGGAGAGGAAAACAGTCTTTGAGCTATAATAGGTGTAAAACTAGGCAAATTCAACAGAGTTTTAGTGAGTGAGAATGGAGAGCAGTACTCACAACATTTTACTTGGCAGCCTCTTTATAGGTACTCAGACGTGAAGCCTGGGAGTGTGATACACAGAGACAGATTGCTCTGCTCGGGAGAATGGGGAATTTAAGGTACTAAGCATAACGCGGCATTTATTGGCCTAACAAATTTAGAGTACAAACCGTGGTCTTTGGCACAAAAAAAAAGAGGAAGAAAAAGCTTTTCATCACCAAAGTTTTTATGTTAATCCCATAAAAGCTATTACGTATCTATCATTGCTGGCTTTTTAAAAGCCAGTAGGGCTGAAGGCCACAACCTATGCCAATCTCAGAGCAGATATAGCAATTTTCTTTCCAGAAGTTAACTGATAAATTGCACATATGTGATAAATTGCACATGTGTCTGTGTGTCTGTACGTATTTTCCTTTTGACTGTGAGACGTAAAGTAGTTAGCAAAGGAATGTGAAAGCTCATTATTGTTTATCATCAATGTGGCAAAAGAACAGGAATTAAAGAGGCTGGGGGAGGCCAGCGAGCAGCTTCAGTTGTACTGACACCAATAACTTTTCACGAGGGTGAGTCAAAGCGTTAGGATGTCAGACTCTTATTCCTGCCCTTTTGAACTTACTTCTATAGATCACGACGAAATAGAGAAGTGAGAGGAAGATGGTTCACTCCCCAGTCGGGCAGAGATGAAATCAACCACTCATGCAAATATTTCACATGAGAAGTTGGACACACACCCTGCTCACATCTGCAGGGACAGCCCTGTTTAACAATACCGGTGCCTTCAGGAGGCCGAAATAGGTATGAAGTAATAAGTACTCTGGGGAGAGTGGAGCCTCCTCGTGCCAGCTCATGTGAAGTGGAAAATAGGAATTTAGCCATGATGGGGCCTTGCAAATGAGCCCCCAAATGTGGGTGATACGAGGCACAGGAGGAAGGAGCTCCATGGCCAGGCTGGGGCTCAGTTGTCCTCTAGGGACAGGCAGCAGCTTGAGGGGTTGTACTCTTACCCTGGCCATGTGGCTGGTGGCTCTGCCTGCAGAAGCAATGATCTGTATCCCTGCTGCCACCAGCTGTGGGGCAGTTCATACAGTATCGGCATGAGTTGCCCCATGGGACCTGTGCAAGGAGATGTTTATGCTCTGAGTGCTTTGTCCCTGAGAGCTGGCCTTGAACATCCCCTCCCTGCTAGGGTTGAGCAGGGACACAAGGCAGCAGCAGACCTGTTGCTGGGGCTTCTGGTCATGCTTTCAAGCTGGCCACGGGGCTTTCCACCAGGCCCCACGTTGCAGGTGTCAGATGTGGAGTGGCCACCGCGCACCCAGCTATCCCTTGAGATGTTTTTGGCGTGTCTGCTACTCAAATGGCAGCGGTTGAGGGTCCACTGGACTCAGGAGACTCTGCACGTTAATGTCGTGTGGCATTACGTGGTCTATGGTTTGTTTTTCAAAAGCAAAGTGAGAGGCAGCTTGTGTGCTCACGGACCTTTCATGAAAAGGTGGCCTCCAACTTGCTCTCTTGGACACAGAAATGATTTGCAAAACCCCGTTTCCCCACCGTGGTACCACAGGCTGCCTTTTCACTCATCTTAAGAGATGGAGATAGCAAGAGATGCTCAAACTTGGATGATGCCCAAGTGTATTTTGCTCTCTTGGATTAAAACAAGCCATCTCTGAAATCAGAAGGTTTCTGCTGAGGTCAAGAGGTGCTGCTTCTCACCTGCCAGCTCTTTCTTCTTGGTTTCTTACCACAGCACCTCAAGGTCTCAGCCGAGACAAGTCCCACCGTGGCAGGAACTGTGCACACCCCTCTGAAGAGCAACATTCACTGTCTCATAGAGATTCAGATTTAAATAGATAACAGTAGGAGGGTTGAATAAAAAGCAAAGTGCCTGTGGTTTGCTGGGCTGGCTGGCAGCAGATGTGGGACTGACTGTACATCTCCTGCAGGACTGGTGGCACAGCATGAAGCCATACTGCTTTGTCTTGATGTGCTTCCTGCTAGAATTCAGTAACAAAAAAGAATTGCCTTTTTTTCTGTATACATGCATGGTCAGTGGTGCTGGTATGTTGTAATGAATTAGAAGTGATTAGGAAGTTCAACTGCATTGCACTGACACGGCTTGAGAAGCTGGAAATACCTATATTTCCAGACAGCATAGCCAGTGCTCCATGAATATTTCCTCTAAGCAAAAGAGTTCTTGTATGGGAGTGGAGGTGTTACTTAAAAACATGAAGATCTCTTGTTTTACATGTAGAGGTACATTTTCTAATAGGGAAATGGGTACATAATACCCACTGAAAGCCCCTGGAAGTAAGAGTGTCATTAATATCTCTGCAAAAGTTGCCCTGTCTGCACTCCCCTCACAGTGCTGTGGTGACAATTTGTGAACAACACTTGGAGGCTGATTTTAGGAAGCCCGCTTCTGCCTGCACCATCCACTTTTTATGTCTGAGATTTGCTGTTGTTTTAAAAAAAGGTATGGCCCAAGATAAAGTCCTCAGTGCTGTAGGTCAGCCCAGAGCTTTCATCATCAGCATCTGGCCTTTTTCAGTGTCTCCAGTGGTATTAGGGAGTTTGGTGACTTGTGAAACAGTGAGGAATGGTTGCCCTTCCATGCATTTGGAATTTTCACCTGTGCATCCACCACCATTGGGCTTTATTCTTGACTGTGAATAGTTCAAAGGGAAGACCTGGCTGAGCTTCCCTGATGGTAAATATTGCATAGCCGTAACTACCTTCACCGTTAGTAGTGGGGATTTCTTCCAGCAGCTGTTAGGCAATTTGGGTCCCAAGCCTCACCTTTAATATATTTTAACCCTACTAGGTACTACCTTCTTGAAGTAAAAAGCAGTGAGCATGTTGCATGTATTTTATGACAAAAAAAGGCAGATCTTTTGGGAAAATCCCTGCTCACACAGCTCTCAAACCTCTCTCAAACCGCTAGCATGCAGGATTGTGGTGACAGTCCATCACCCAAACCCGCTGCTGGGGAGCATGGAAAACGACGTTAACTACTACATTCAGATTTTGAGAGGTGGAGATGTTCTTTTGGGGGAAATCCTCAAACAAGATGCACAAACACCGTGAAAACTGGGATGGGGCAGGAGGCAGGGAGCAGCAGCCTGTCCCTTGCAAGAGAAAGCAGTGAGTAACAAGTTGAGTTGGTTGTAGAAGAGATAAAAGAATAGCTGACCTCTGCGATAAGCATGGAGGTGGTGGGAATGATCAGGCAAGGAGGCAATTATTGCAGTTCTCCGGGACGAAGTGAGCACAAGAGCCAACGTAGCTGAGCAGGGGATTTCAGCAGCAAAAAAAAAAAAATGCATCCTGCACAGCTGCAGGGGTTACTGCCAGAGACTGTATAGGAGAGAAGAAAAATGGATATTGCCTGCAGAGGGACTCAGCACTTTATTGGCTTCCAGGAGAAGGCAGCTCCGGCGCACGCAGGAGTTTCTGAGAAGATGATTTTCCAGCTACTTTAGATTCACTGCAAACAAGTTTCAAGTGATAAAATTCTTTGGGGGATATGGGTTATAATGAATGATCCGTTTTAGAAGAGGAAACAAATAGTGGGATGTTGCAATGTTTTAGCAGTGAGAAAGCCATTGTTTCCAGATTTGTATTGTTGATATGGAGTAGGAGGAGAATGGCGAGATGACAGCGTTTGTAAATGAGGGAAGTGATCAAAGATCAACGGTAGTCCCAGGAGGAAGACTGAGAGCAGTTGGAAAATTCTGAATTTCAGCTCCAATTCTCACATCCCTTAGGATATTTTATACATATCTTTTTTTTTCCTGAAGACTTTTCTGGGCACCTCAACTCCAGAGAGTGCATTAAGGCTGGATACCTCTGTGTTATCTGCCCAGCAGTTCAACCCAGCTTCAGATACTGCTGAGCCCTGGAGTCAGGGGGGAGCCCTGTGAGCGACGGCCAGCTGCTGTTATTTCAAGGCTCCTGTCATGAGCCACGTGAATGATTCTGGGTACTGCAACTTGTAAGAACAAAGTGAAGAACAATATTTGAGTTGCTTGTTCTAAAGACAGACACATGAACCATAGTTTGAAAAGAAAAATTTCCTGTCGAGGTGCTTTTATACACAGCACCAGCAAAAACTGAAAGATCTGCTCTGGAGATGTAGATGTGTAGGCAAAAAGATGCAAAGTAGGAAATCCCAAAACACAGAAAGAATTATGTTGCTCAACTTACATTATATTTCTTGCATGATAATAATTATAAACAGATGGACCATTTGATGGTTTACAGATTTATTTCTTTTCTTTTCTTAGTTCAGCTAAAATTTGTAAAGTATTTCCCTTCATTTGTGGAATAATTTACTTGTTCCTATGACATCCCCAGGCTTACGATCCAAAGCTGAGTGCGATCTTTCAGTCGAAGCCGGATGTCCCTGTGAAATAAGCACTGTGATTTCATCACATCTTACTGGATTCGGTATAAAAAGCACTGCTAAGATGTGATCACCTAGGCTGTGCAGAAAATGACACCAGATGAGCGGAGGGGCTGCTCACACCCATTCGATTCACTGAAACAGCAAGCCCGGTGACTCTTCTCTTTCCACAGTGTTTACAGTGGTACCAAACGAAAAAGTTTTGGGGAAACTAAAGCTTTAAGGAACTGCATGTCAGGAGGAGACTTTCCATTTCTAAAGCTGTGCAGGCTCTTTGGAGTGACTTGCTCTGCCACTGCCACCAGCCAGGCTTCCCCCACTTCCTTTTCTTCACCTGCTCCCACAACCGCAGCCTCCAATTGCCTCATCTTCTCTGCTGAAAGACAATTTCAGCTGTTGACGTGTTCTTTGTGTGAGTATGCTGACTTGTTTGTGAGGCTGATTGTAACGGAATGCCTTGGCACAACCTCATCTTTGCTACAGCTGGGCTACGCTGCTGGGCTTCTCTTCAAGCCCTGTGTCTCCTTTGTCAGTCCCTGACACCCATAATGCCTTCCTCTTGTCAGCATGAGGGTGCACATGTGCCCCCAAATCTCCATCCTCTTTAACAGCCTTTCTGTTTCCTCTTCGTGTGAGCACAGATGTGGAAGAGGTCCTCACTGTACGATGGAGAGAGCAGCCTATCTTGTTTCTGAAGGCACAGGTAGATGCCACACTTTTGAGGCTTTTCAAGTGACAGAAAATACCTGTCTGTGTATACAAACTGAATTACCTTCTGCCTGCAATTGTAGTCCTTGTCAGACATCATTTCAAGTGTTTTTCTTGGCAATAATGTCTCATTCAGCTCAGTCTCTTCTCCCCAGCGACCACGCACTTTGGTTTTTCATCTTTATCAGAACGGGCAGCTTTATACTTAAAATCTGCTTTTGGTTTTACTGCTTCACGCTTGTGTTGGGCATTTTTGGGTTGTGAAATTGCATCTTCCCTGTGGACCTTGCTCGAAACACTGCTGGTTTGATCTACGTGTCACTGCCTGGTTTTCCCGAGGAGCCTGATCCCAAGCAGGAATGGGAAGTCACCTCTTGTGTGTTTTGAACATTTGCAAGAAATACTCATTGGAAATCACATACTGAGATATTATGTGCATATAGAGTTAGAAGAGAATGCATTAGTGGCATAATCCATTTTATGATATTCCTTACAGATCTTAAGTATAAATATTTCCAGTTTTGAACAAGTGCTACTTGAAATCATTCAATCACTCCTTATAGGCTGCAGCTCACACAAAGCTTAGGCCTGTTTCCAACCTCCCTTCAACAGACAACACAGGATTGCTCTGTCTTATTTGCTCTTTCTCTCGTGCTACCATTTTCCACCCTTGGCCAGGTCCTGTTTCCCCAGGAGGGCAACTGGTAAGCAACCTTTGATTATTTGATTCAATTCATTTAGTTCTTGCCTGTACTCAGGTGCAAGTATAACCGTTAGTGGAACATCAAGAGCTTTTTGTGTGTGTATGTGTGTGATGTGTGTTGCCCATCATGGATGATTTGGACCAGGCTCTCTTGGACATCTCATGTGGTTCTGTCAGCAGAGTTACACCAAGGAAATGTTTGGTACATGCTATAAATAAGAAAGTTAGACCCAGCTATAAGCAAAGGGGAGGGAGCGAGCTGTTTAAAATGCCTGATGGTGAAGTCAGATGAAGCTATGTCGATATTGACTGAAATACCTCATTTTATTGGTGCTGACTACTGAGAATGGTTTTTCCTTTCAAGTTAGAAGCAGCAGGATTACCCAGCTCAGAGATCCCTAAGTGAGCTCCCCATCCTGAGCTCTCTTTTGAGGACAGGACTAGGAAAAAATGGTGATCCCTCGCACAGGCCATTGTCCCTGTGGCCTCTTCCCTGGAACATAGGAGAAAAAGGAACCAAATGCAATTGGCTGGTGGTTTGGTTTTCAGCTCGGTAGTACTGACCAGAGGACATTTGAGTCTCTGTGGCCAGAAGCCAGTTGGCTTCCAGCAAAGTACTTTTGTGAAGGCTCTTGTTACATCTTGTGGCTGACAAAGCTCGTTATGTGTCTGTCCCCGTGCCTGGGAGCAAGGAGCACAGCTCTTTGCCTCAGCAAGCTGCATTAAAAATAGCCACAGTGTGTAACTTCTGGTGGTGGTGGTGGTGGTGTTCTCCCAGCTGGCATCCCCCACAGAGCCCATCTTGAGATAGGGAAAGGGGCTCCTTCTCAACTACTGCTGCTTGGGCAACTGCTGACACCAGAATCCCTAAAAAAATTGGCTTAGCAGTGGGCAATATCCGAGCCAAAAACTGGCAGATCAGCAGCTGCTCGAAGCAGAAACTCCTTCGCAAGTTCTGGTCCTCCCTGGTATCGCCCAAGCTGCTTTCCAGACTTTTAGCAATGGCTTTTTGTTAATTAGGTCATGTGTGGCCATTGTATGTGAGGTGCTACACGATCCAGTAGGAACAGTGTTTGGTGCCAGTGTGCCTTCACTTCCCAAGTCTCACATTTTCTTTGCTCTCCAGGTTATGCTGAGACGGAAGGAGGGACTCGGAGAGGGAAGATTAACCTTTCACTGGCCACAATTCGTTCCCTCTTTTCACAGAGGCTTTGGCAACCCACCCCCTCCTCCCCCATCCAGCCTATCTGTCTGAATTGCTGAAAGCATAATGCTCCCATATGAGAGATAAGTAAGTGAGCTCTCTTTCTTTTCCATAGGGATGAACTATAGTGTATGCAGATTATTAGGAGAAGAAAATAATATCAGAGAAAGGTGGCTTTCTTAAAAGGCATCAGTAGCATTAGTGTCATGTGTGAAGCACCCATTTGTGACAACTGTACAGACCTTTCAATGGAAAATTGTGCTGTGCTACCTTTTAAAGTATGAAATGCTAATTTTGGATTTACAGTTTTTGAACTGGAGGGCTGCATTTTGCATGGAATTTTGTTTAATTTCCCAGTGAAAAAAGGCATTTGAAACACAACTGCCTACAGCCAACTGTCAACAAAAATCAACTGTAATAACACGCAGCCTGTCACTGATTTATGTGGTGATGTGGTAATCTTCTCAATTTAGCTGGATATTTCTTCTTCCTCCCAAATAGCTGAGAGTCTTGCTAGACATTTATGAATATCGGGAGGTACTATTAGGATGATAATGGGGCAAGATTAAAGAGGTGTTCGCTAGTTCAAAGTGCCAGTTAAAGAGACAGGGAATCGAGAGGTGTAGATATATATGGCCCATTGGTATAAGTGAACTTGATATTTTCAGAGTTGCTTAAGATTTGGGAGACGGCATATTGAGATCCATCTGCCATGAGAGCATCTTTCTAAAGAGAGGCTGGGGGGAGCAGCTCGCTACATATTCTTTCTTTTCCCCTTCCCTAAAAAAAAAAATATGCTTTTGTTTAGCAGGGGTTGGGTTAAAATCTTATGTATTGAGGATGGAGAGAAAGAGTATAGGTGACAAACAAGGTGCTGGGACTCTTTGCCCTTTCCTCTAAAGGTCTGAGCCTTAGATGTGGTCACTTTGCACCAGGCGAGTAAGAAAACCCACTCCACTTGTTAGAGCTGAGAAAAGTAATTGGCCTCTCATAAAGAGCTAGAACTAATGCAGACAAAACGATGCTGCAAGACTTGAGCTGCAAATAAAGAGACGAGTTTGTGTTTTACAAAAATGTATAATTTACCAGGCGTTTCATTATGCTGTATAAAAAAGGCAAAAATGATAATTGAAAATAAAGGCGGCTGCCTCGCTACAATGTACGCTGCCAGCGTTACTGCAAATAGTAGCTCTTTCTTGCCGAAGAGAGTTAACATTTTTGATGCAACTTCAGTCTGCAGATTTGTGTAATGTATCTTGTTAAATTTGTTTCAGTTTGGGTATTTGTTACAGGGAAAGCAGGCAAAACGTGAGGCTCTGTCTGTGTATTTATATACCTTGGGGTGTATGCAACGGCGTTAATTATTAACGGCGCGTGCTGCAGATGCGTGTGGAGCTTGAGTGAGGGGACGTGTTGCTGAGTTCAGAGCAGGCAAAGTGCGCTCCTTACCTTCAAGGTTGCCAAAGATACTCCATTACAAACTGCTGTCTTGCAGGGAATGTGGTTACAAATATAAAGATACTAAAGTAATGTTTTTGGGTTATTTTCCCCTGAAGCAAAGGGAACTTTGAGTTGCCATTTTTCTGATGCAGCATACAGAGATGGGGCTACTTGGGGATGCTGAAAATTACCGGAGGAGGAAAAAATAGGTCTGAGAACTGTCATTACTTTTGCTCTGAAAGCTGCTTTCTGGCCCCTCACATCCTCTGGCCAGTTGAAGTTGCCAGAGGCACGCTGTCCCTCTGTGTTGTAATGTGTGAGCCCACCTACACCAGTCCTGATGCTTTCTGTGCCCAAATTGGGAAAATCTCTCCTGGGGAAGTTTTGGGGGGAAGGGAAAAGGCTCTCCTGGATTGAGGTTTTTCCTGCAAGCCCTCCAGTTTCTCAGCAGAGAGAGCTGTGAATGTCTCTGGGCTCACTTGCTCACGATGTCCGCTCATGCCTTGCACCAGCAAAAGGCCACGCAAGTTACTCAAGTTATGAGTGAAGCTACTGCTCTGGAATTAAGCTAAGGAAGGAAAGGTAAGAGGCCTTCCCTTGGCAGAAAGAGACTGGACAACACCAAGGTGGCTTTAGAGAATGGAGTGGTAGGGTCAGAGAAACAGCACATGAAGTGAGTTGCTTGGTGGGACTCCCGTGCTGCAGATCCCCCAACACTGGAGGTGGGACAGGATCACAGTGGACTGAGTACTGTGAAATGAATGGTTTGGAAGGAGAGTTATGCTTTGACATCTGTGCTTAGATTCACTGCTTAAAATTATATAATCTTTTTTTTTCCCCTCTTTTCCATTTGGACTATTTTTTATCTATAGACTCAGCTAGGCTGCATTGTTCAGACAGTCATGGTTGTGTTTGGATGGGTCAGGCCCTATGAATTCACTTGGCCTTGAAGCAAAAAACTCATCGTGAATAATGAAAGAAAAAGAAAATAATGCCTGAGACAGAATGACTTTAAAAATGATTAATATCTATTCTTACCCTCATAATTTGCCTCCAGACTTTTCCCTTTTCAAAATAGCTTGCCATTAGCAGTTGAACTTTCAGTAGTTGGTATTTTGATGGAACTGGTGCTCTGAAGCCAAAGTGAACATTATTATTGTTATTATTATTATTATTGTTATTATTATTATTATTTTATTAAACAAGGTTCATTTTGATAAGTTCAAAGCCCTAGATGGACACAGAAAGGACCAACTTCTGCCCTCAACCACATCTAGTTTGCACAAATTGGCCACTTGAAACGCAGCAGTGTTTGGCAGAGATACTGAAATCCTTAGGACTTCAGAGATGTAAACACCAAGAACCACTTACAGAAAAGCGGGTCCTGTGCAGAGCGTCACAGAGGGGATACGTAATTATGAGGCAATGAAATGTATCAGGAATGCAACTGACTGTCAGTAAAGTAGCTCAGCAACTCTGAGAAGCCTCCACTCAGATTCCCAACGCCTTGTCTCAGGCAGGAGATTTTCTTTCCTCAAAGGCTTTTATTAAAAACCAGTCCAGGTAAATGCTGACAATAAGCAAGCAAACCTGTTGAGCCCCCAAGTCCACAACTTGCCAGGCAACAGGATGCTTCTGCGTGACATTTGCGAGAGCTAACAGCTGAAGAAAATATTGCATGTTTTACCCTTTTAACTGGAAATAACAAAAAACCTGCTGCTCTTGCAATTGCATCGAGGTTCATTTTCAGCACGCTGTTCCCACTACCCACCCCTGAGGTCTCAAGGCTCCCAGTTGCCTCCTGTTCAAGAAACACTTGGCCAGTCCCCACTTGGATTCCCTGACCAGGACTTTGAAATAACCCAAAGCTGCTTTATCTACCCCAGGAGCAAATCCACACCAGGATTTAGGGTATGCTGAGGTAGGTCTTGGGCAGCTGCAGGGTCTGGTTGTTAAGCAGTTGCAACCAGTGAGCTAAAGGAGAGTAATTAGTGTATTGTAAAAAACCTGTGGAGCTGGGGGCCATCTTGGTTTGACCTTGTGTTTGCACTTGGTGGGTGCAGTCAAGCTCTGTCGTGCTTCACCTTCCTCTGATCGTTTCTGTCTAGCTACCAGCCTCCTTGTCCTAGGCTACCCTGAACTTCAGGTAGGTCTTTCTGTGATTCATAGAGTTTTTAAGCTTTGTGACGTGATAATATTTCAAGTCTTTTTGAGATTGTGAGTAGAGAAAGTTTGATGGTGTGGGACCTGCTGTTTTCCACGGCAGTTGCTTGGTGTGAAAGGTGATGATTTTTGTCTTTGTGTGGTGAGAACCTGTTTTTTTTGAAACCTTGAAATCTCCCTGGCTTCCCATCTTTGCTCCTCATTAGGTGATTCTGCTCTGTTAATATGTTTAACCTTTAGATTCCTGTATGCACGTGCTGCCTCTCTCATGAGCTTCATCTAGCTAAATAGCTGTAGAAAGCAGCAAGACTTTATAGGAACTGGTACCTCTTAGGAAAGTCAGTTCTGTGAGCATTGTGGTCTTTGCAAGTACATTGTTACAGCCTTCAGTTGGGCAACACTCCTATCGACCACGTGGTTTTTAGCCTCAGTTGAAAACAGGAATGTCCCCAACTTTGCACTTTATCCTTTTCCTGGCCAGAACAAGTCTTGGAGGAGGGTTGGGAGAAAAAAAGCTTAATCTCACCGTCCTCTGCCACAGTTTCAGAGAAATTCTGTAGTATTAATACAGGCTTCAGGTGTCTCAACTGAACTAATCTGTGAGCTTGTGGTCACAGCTGAACTTTGTTGAAGCACTTAGCTCTTCGCAGCCATCCTTTACACCTGAGGAGCTATCAGAACCTTTTGTGCCCTCTGTATTGGGCTCTGAATGATCTCTGCCTGTGCTGAGAGGTGGAAGGGAGGCTTTCTGATGTGTGCTAGGGAAGAAAGCTACTTTTGTTGCCCATCAGGAGCACAGCAACCTCAGTGTGAATGGCTGAACCTGTGTTGGGTGCCCTAATGTAGGGATATCAATAGCTCAAGGCGGGGGCTTCTGTGGCAAACCCCTCTCCCCACTGAAAATCCTCTTCATCTTTCACCTGCAGCATGTAACAGTCTGGCTTTTAAGACCTAAAAATGCCCTTGCGTATTATCTGCAGCTATAATTGAATGCATATCCAAATCCACAATGGGTGCACCTGTGCTGCCTGCCCATCATGCATAAGTATTCCCTGCATGCCCGTGTGTTCTCTGCAAGCTACACTACCCCTGAATAAGATAACCCCCTCTATTGCATTAGGACATATTGTATGCAGACAATGCTCCAGGTACTGATATTTTTTTTATTATTTTTATTTTTTTTTTCAAATCCTGAAATATGGCTGATATGGTCCACTGCAAAATGAACCTATATTGGAAATGGCAAAATTGTAATGTGAAATATACTGGGGTCAGTGGGGTGTGATGCTTTTTGCATACATTTTTTCTCCCTTGACCCATGCCATTCTCCTGCGTATGGGAGGGGGGGAAAGAAAGCTTCATCTTGCACAGAAATGTGATGTCCTTTACTGCCAGAGGCTGTTGCTGTTTTAAATGAGGAAAAAGCACAATGCATGAAGAAGGAAAATTAAAGCATATTCATTTTGGAAATTAGATATGGTGTCAGGAGACTCTCTGGAAATAGCAGGGTTTGAACGGAGCACCAGACTACAAGACAGTTCACTGAACTTTTGACCACTATTTATACTATGGGAGCTTTTGAAATAGGAAGACAGCAAAGTATTTTATAGCTCTTTAATAGTGGATTGGGTTTTTTGCTAGACATTTGTCTTCTCTCTGAGTGTGTGTGAGATAAGTAAACATTATATACTGTAATTGCATTATGTTGGAAGCACTTTAATTTAAGGTTGGTTTATTTTCCCTGTTTGTGGCACATCTCTCAAGCAGCAAAGCTGCTTGCCCTCTAGGACTGCGTGCAGTTGTCACTCAAATGCCTGACCCCATCCCAAGATCTAACCTCTGAGGGTACCCTGGGATCAAAGGGAGGCTTTTGCTGGTTGCCATAGTGGGCAAAACCTTCAGTCTAAAGCAAGGTGGCTGTGACCCTGGACCACTGGCAAAGCTCAAGTAACTTCGGGCTCCAGGCCTCCAACTCTCGCTCATGTCTATATATTGAAACTCATTTTAAGCTCATATGAGGCTTCAGTCCTTATTTAGCATTCCAGGTAGACAGCAGTATCCCCTTCCAGGGCTGGCAGCTATCTCATTACAATTGTATTGGTGCATCACCGGGCAGACATCTGGGAGCAAACCATCGTTTGTGAAACATGGTACCCCTCAGTCCTGGTAATTTGGGCTGTTGCTCACAGATAAGATGTGGAAAGATCATAGTTCTGGCGTAATCTGAGAAAACGTGGTGTTGGAGCAGTTTTATCCCTTAGTCGAGCCTCTTCTTTCCCCTCTCCCTCTTCTTTCCATCTACATAAATTCAGCTGGAGTTGCCAGGAGGACAGTTGCCCCATGGTGCTGGGAGTTGAGGGGCCAGCTGCCTGAGAGGGAGATGCTCTGGAGAAGGAGCTGCCACTATCAAACAAGCCATCTCTTGTGGATGAAGGTTCAAATGGAGTTGTGCTGTACTGTTATAGCTGTGCTTGTGCTGTTTTCCTTTCCTTAATTTTTTTTCCCCTCTTGGAGATGATTATAAAATGGATGTGTTACTGCTTAAAACTGTGAAGGACTACAGTAAATGCTTCTTTTTTTTTTTTTTTTAATGTGAATGATAGGAAAAGTTTTAAGCTGATGGACATCCAGTGTGTAGTCCCTTTGTCTTTGTCATTTAGCCTTCCACATAGTATAGCCTATGTGGGAAGGAAAAAAAGATTCTCCTTCTGCCATGGAAGATGCTTTTCTTCCTTGGACCAGAAGCTCCTCTCCTATCACTAGCCAGTAACAACCCTTCTGTTCATCCTTATGTCAAAGCCTCACTACTGAGCTAATAGAGATCGCTGAAAATTAGAGATGAGCTGAAAAGATTTGGCAAACTCCATGTGCTTGTGAACCTGAGGGTGTTCTCAGATCCCTTCGAGCCTGTCGGCTGTATTGCCAGCCGCGCGCTTCCCACGTCTCCCGTCCTAATGGGGAGAGCAGTTGGGACGTGGAGTCCAGCTGGGCCTGGAGGTTGGAGAAGCATGAGAGGGGGAGTCTATCAAGATGCATCTCTTCCCTGCTGAAAGATGCATCTCTTCCCTGCTTCCCTTCCTGGCTGCTCTTTGTTGCTTCTTCTTGCCAAGACATCCCAGGCACTGTCAGGTTTCCTCTCCCTGTGTGAGATGATGTGACAAGATCCCAGGATGGCTCTCTGTCTTTTGCTTGTGAGTAGCTAGATGGGCCATATCTGCAGAGACAATGTCACTCGAACAGACAAGAGGGACAATGCATAAGATAATGTTTGAGAGGGAATAGGAGTTCCCAGTCAGCAATCACCTCATCGGGTTTCGCGTTTGGCTTGTTGCCTTCTCTTTGTGTTGACTGGATTTTTTTCCTTTGCTTTTCTCTCTAGACTGATGAAGCATTTCTATCTTGTGTTTCCTGGTTGCCCAGGACAATATCATGAAATATCTTGAGATCCTATTTATGCTTTATAGGGTAAGTGGTGATTTTGTTTGTTTTGCTTACTGTTTGGAACTGCTCATAGGTAACCACTTCAAACAATATCCCAAATGATCATTATTGAGAAAGGAAACTACTTCAGCATACCCCAAAGAAAAGCCTCACAATTAAGAGTATGTAATGGGATGGTCTATCGTAGGAAAAGATGGTTGGCTGATGGCTAAGCTGTGGCCAGCAGCTTGGCATCAGTGGTGTGATTTCCACCTTGAAAGACTGAGTTTACCTTCTGTGCTCCTTGCAGGCCTGTGCCAGCCAAGAAAGCTTTCCTTCAGCCCTGACTAGCTCTTTGTGGTAGTGTGGAGAGAAGCTGGTTCCCCAGCCTCATTAGGGAGCTGTGCTGCAGGAAAATTGCTTAGGGAATTTTTGTAAATCATATGAATCCCATGAAACTGAAATTAAAAGGTGCGTTTTCATTATTTTTTTTTTTTTCTTTTAAGGCTCCAGGGTCTGTCTCTCTTTAGTCATGGTGTGGAAATCTGTGCTTCAGTGTCCCCTTCTACCAGCATGTCTGATACTTGTGAAGGACTTTGGAGGTGTTTTAGTCTTAAATCCAGCAAAACTCTTAAACTGTTCTATTTGCAAGCTCATGTCTATTCAATAGCAGTAGTGGAGAGCTACAGGTGGCTGAAAACTAGAAACCAGCAAAGTTCACTTTCCTTTTTGCCTGTGTATGAATCACTTCTGTCCAGCCTCTGGGAAAGCAGAGGGGCCATGCTGACAGATCTTTATCCTACATGACTGCACATGTTTTGCTGTAGAAAAACACAGAAAACCAGACAGAGGCACAGAGGTAATTGAACAGAAAACCAAATGGCTTGGCCCCAGCGTTTGCATCGTAGACCATGTGCACGTTGGACACAAATTCTTCACGTATGTGAAGAGAGAACAGATCCACTTGAATTTTAGAGCCAATTGCTCTTCTTTATTAATAGAAATATAACGTAGTGCCAATGCCCAGATCTGCCAGCCTTTCTTTTTTATCTTCTCTTTCAAACATAGACAGCATCGAAGGTCTAATTGTAGTCTCCTCCAATCCCTACTTATTTAAGAGCTGCTTGTTAAGCCAGAGGACAGCAGTGGCAACTTACGGTGGCTGAGGGGATGATGTCTTGTCAGCAAACACTGTAAATATCACTCAGAATTTTTTCTTAAGGCTGAAAATAGTTACTGTGGGATAATGCTAATTTAATATAGTTTCATAAATTGAAAAGAATTGAATGAATTACAGTAGATTTGTGAGTAATTTGGAAATGGAAGCAGTGATAGAATATGTCAAATAATGTTCTCTATTAATAGTTTGCTCTGCTCGACGTACCTACCAAGCAGACTTGGTTCTCTGTTGGTTTTCTGAGGAAAAGCAGGATTCTTTTGTTATTTTTGTTGTTTTGTTGTTTGGTTTGGGGTTTTTTTACTGCTATCCTTTATTCCAAGGGCCATTGTTTACTTCTGAAGTGGATGAAAGATGAATTTGGGTTGCGTTCTGACATTACAATGAAATTGTCAATAGAAATCAATGACTTGTCACATGATGAGTTAGGGTCTATAAGGCAGCCTAACAGTGTCCTTATATCTTCAGCCTCCTTCATTGTGCTCCCCTCCTCAGGAGCCAAGCAGCTGTACTGTTATAGAAAGGGGTTGTCATCGTTAAAGGGTTTATAATGGAGTTTAATAAACCTGGAAGCTGAGGCAGGGAACCCTAATACTGGTAACAGTGTTATCAAGGAGTGTATTGTCTGCAGAGTCTGGTATTTGTATCTGCATTTGTTGACCCCAGAGAGGTAATATAAACAGAAGAGATGGAGGCCAAAGAGCTCACCTTCAGCTTCTATGGATGGCCATCCAGCAGAGCAGGTTCGCACACGCTGCATTGAAATACCACCGTTGTCAACTGTGTCCTCCCAGAGACCTCGGCTCACTTGGCCACAATTGCTTTTTAATGTTTGTGTGGGAATGGCAACAGGGCTGTTTAGCCTTAGGGAATGTGGGTGTTGCAAATGTGGTGTCACCACCCATGAAGGCATTAGTGTCACTCAGATGCTTGTTTGGGTTGAGCGTGTGCCACACAAACCGGCTGCTGAGTGTTCCCAGGAGTCTCTTTCCCGATGGAGCAATGGTTTAGCCACAGCTCTTGCCTGCTAGACCATGATTGCCATTTATAGCGTGTTCACTTGGGACACTTTGGAGCTGATTGTCCTCTCTGGAAGCCTGAGCTCCAGCCATGCCTCTGCAACTGGGAGGATGTGAGGTCTCCAATGGCCTGGCCTCACCAGGAGAGCAGTTTCCCTCCCCAGGAGGGATTGTGCAGTGCAGCCAGCTCGCTCCCCCGTACCGCCCCCAAAATTCAGCCAGATTGTAAATTATGCAATCTGGCTTCAGAACCTTTCCGGAACAGAAGTGCCTTCAGCTTCCACTAGTTCAGCCCCAGAAAGAGATGGCCCTAAACACAAATAATTATTATATTTTTTATAAAAAAAAAAAACACCAAAGAACATGATTTATAACCAGATAC
>WBNH01002598.1:30370-115554 GCA_013401255.1 Urocolius indicus | reverse complement strand
TATTTTTTATAAAAAAAAAACACCAAAGAACATGATTTATAACAAGATACAGGAACAATTTATTCTCTCTCTCCATGGATTAGAGAGGTGGTACTTGGAGCAGCTTGTTAAACAGAAGTGCTTGGCCCCTGGCCTTGCACTGCTGTTTAATGATCCACTCTTCATGTGCCACCTCTCTAATCCATGGAGAGATAGGTACAAATTGTATCTATAATGTTATATTACTTAACAGTATAATGTATTATAAATCATAGAATTGCATCCCTGCCTTGTAATTGGTGAGATGTGTTGCATGAGAAATCCCCTAATTCAATATAAAGTGGTTGCTCTTATGCATAACTGCCTCTCTGGATCAAACCAATTCATCCTAGAAGTAGTGAGGGGAAAGTTAAAGCTTTTTTAATTAAAAAAAAAAGCAAAAATATGACTTACCATGGCTTTATGGGCCCCTCATTGGCTTTACAGGCTCCTGCCCTCAAATGACTGTTGAACAGTTCCTGCTCACGGGGAGATACTCTCTGCAGCAGGAGCTGCTCTACAGTGTGTCTGACCTCTTCTCAGAGGATGCCATCCCAATAGGCCCCTCCATTTGGACCAGAACTTCTCCTCACGTGTGCTGGTGGATCTTCCCATCTGCTGGAGGGATGAAAGAGCACAAACTCCAGCATCCCGTTTCCTCCTCTGTGAACCCAGTGCCATTTCTGTCGCCCATCACAGTGGTGTTGGAGCATTCTTGCACATAAGGTCCAAAGTAAGACCCATGGTTTATTTTTCCCCCCCTAAAACTGATGTGTTGTCCTTGAATAGTGTCCATAGCTTCAAGGGAGACTTGAAACTATTGGAAATATCTGTATTCTGTAACATTTTATCAGTAAAAGAAATATTTTCCCTGACCTCAATAGTAATCTACTACTGTCCTAAAGCAGCTTGAGTGATGGGCTGTGTGATTTATTCCATGAGGTTGTAACTACAGATGTCTTTACCCCCCAGTAAATAACTAACCTTTCTTTAATAAATAATAAATAAACCCTGAAGCTCTTCTAGACAACCTGTGCTTAATTAAAGCCTGTGTCACTGAAACAAGTTGCCTCTCCTTTTCAATTAGAAAGTGCACTTGTGGCAGGAAAAAAAAAGAAAATTTAGGAGAGAGAATTTTGTATAAACTCCTGGCAGGAAAGGACTTCAATGGAGGCAGAGAAAAGAGCCTTTGCTTGGGTTTAACAGAGCCTGGCTCTGATTTTAAAGGTGCTATGCAAGGGCAGCAGTGTGTCGTTGACCTCACTGGACAAGATCCTTTTCGTCTGATAAGGTTTCCAAAAGTGCTGAAGATCAGCACTCAGGTATCCAAACTCTTTTGCCTCTTGGAGGTGAGAAGCCTGGAATTGTCAGAGGATTAGTAATTTTTGTTATTTCTCTTTCTGTAGTTTGGGCTTGGCCACAAATATTTAGGAAACTGCTTCTTTCATCACTCTCATCCTGCAGTGTTTTGCCTGCAAGAACAAATCTGATAGGTGTAAAGTGAAGAAGAAATATGTTCTTTGGACCTCTTAATGACTTGAGCTAATACAACTTTGCATTGGGGCTGGGGAGGGAACAAGTTGGTCTCATTTTAGGAGGAAATGTTGTGAGGTGCGTTACTGAAGCGGAGCACCTCTGTGTGGCCATCCTCATCTCCTCCTGCAGTCACAGGGTAGTCTGAATTACTGACTCAGACAAGTTACTTAATGTCTGTGCTGCCCCATGTAAAACAGGAAGGCAAAAAATTCCCTTTATCTGTGAAATGAAGGTGGGGAGATGGAGGGCTGTTCCTCCCTACTTTTATACACAGCTTCTGCACTGCGAGCCAGTACCTGTTACTGGGTCTTCTGGACCCATCTCCAGGAGCTGAAATACTTCTGCTCCGAGATTTCTGCTTGGCAAATAATAGATAGTGAGAACCTGAGAGATCAAACCTTTATTTGCAGACAAGGGGTTTGTGTTTTGTTTTAATTTGAAACTCCCATAAAGGTGGCTAACATACCAAAGTGAAGCTTGTTCCTGCAAGAAGCCTGAAATGTTGATGCACCGACTCCTTGTGCTTTCACCCTTGGATTTTGAAGTTGTTTCTCTGAGGTACCACCGTAAGTCACAGTGAAAACTGTCAGTGTTTTTTACCAAGTAAAGCTGTGGCAATAATGACAGCACTTCTCAGGGCAATTAGATGAGATTAGTTTTCACTCAGGTTTTTCTAATATGTTTAGCTCTGTGGTACCCAGATTTCCTTCCTGATGGAGTTGTTTTGCTTTCACTGGGTGTGAAGCGTCTGCAAAATCAACGTGGTGTTCTACGTTTCTTGCTCATCTCCTCTTTCTAATTAGTTTTATCTGCTTTTATGAGTGAAAGCCTGGGGTAGGGGAGCAAGAAAAAAAATAGTTAGTGGTTGCTCTCTGAAAGGCTCAAATAATTATGCTAAGTGGGGCAGAGTATTTGTCTCTCCTATGGCTGGCTACAGTCCCCTCTGTCCCCTCCTGAAATGCCCCTGAGCCACTCCCCCCACCCCACAAGCTTCTGGGCACTGGATTTTCCTCCTTGTGATGAATAGGGCCTGGGGTTTCCATCCTCCCCACCACAGACTGAGTAGATATGGGGCTGCCTGGCAGAATGATGCCATGCCACAGGGAACAAAAAAAAACGGGGGGGGGAGGCAGGTAAAACACCCCCTCTTCGTGAGTTTTAATAAGTATTCACATCGTACATTTGTAAAAACAACTGCCTAATGGGTGAAAAAAAGTCTATTTCTCTTGCAGCCTGCACTCCTCTTAAATCAATCCAACACAGTAGGACCTTTTTTTTTCCTCCCTCTCTTATGATTTTTCTATTTATTTGCTTTCTACAACAACAGACTTGCCTTTTCCCGCACCAGAGCGAGCAGCCAAGTGCTTCGGCTCCCTCCTTTCCTCATGCTGTGGGATTTTTGTGAGCAGGGTGTCAACTCATATTCTTTTTGTGGAGTGTTTTTTACACGCATATCTGCATAAAAATAGGAGGTAACGATTCTGAGGATTAAAAGTACGGTCAGAAACTTTGTGATACGGTATGAAACACTTGCAGTGAGCGCAGCCCTTTCTGACCTTCCAAGACCTCCATCCTAAACATAAAATAGCAAGAAATCCCAGAGCAGATTAAGCAATTTCCCCATAGTAATGCGTCTATTGGAGTTTCAAATAACCCCGAGTAGCTTGAAACATTTGGATATTCCAGTCTGTATCCCTTCTGTATGTAGAAAGTTGATGGCAGGGCAGCATCCTGAACTTTGACTCCTTGTAAAAGTTTAAATTGCTGCCCTGCTGGGCTGGGTGAATGCTAATTACTTTGTCTCTTACAATAAGTCCAGACTACTTATTTAAAAAAAAGATCCCTGAAGACACAGCTTTTGCATGCCAAATATATTGCACTCCACAAAACACACAAAGTAGCCTGACCTGTTTGCATACAGCGAATGCAAGTGCTAATGTGCTGGGTAGCAACCTTGAAGAAGAATTTCAGTTTTGGGCAGCCGGGCTCGTGTGAAAATTGGCCGCAAGGCCGAGCAGCGCTTGCCTGGGGACTGGCCCGTGCTGGCAGCTGCCGTGCACAAAAGCCTTGCCTGTTCCTGCTAGGGACTGCAGAGCCTGGTCCCCACAACAAAGATTGTCTCCAGACTTGAAGCTATGTGTGTCTGAAATGAGCCGAGTTTCTTGCAAGCAATTAGGAGGCTCTTCTGGGCCAGTGTTAGTCAGAGGTACCTTCAAACATAAGGCCAGAGCTGTGAGCCATGAAAAAGGACTTGGCCAGGCTCTGTGTCTTCCTGGAGATGCTCAAAACCTTCTTAGATTGCTGAGGCCTAATAATTGCTAACAATTCTGTAATAACAATATTAATTACCAGGGAAACTGAAGTTCAGTCGTTGATTGTTTGGTTCCTTTCAGCAATCATTAAGCACAATTAGAAGATCTGAGCTGATGAGCTCCTGGCAGTGATGTTCCATACAGGGGCTACTGATTGCGCTGCTGCTGCAGAGCAGTGGGCAGGAGGGGTTTTTTTGCTGTGAATGTGGCATTAGTGTATCCTGAAGGAAAGGAAAAGAAATGCCCCCAAATAACAGAGCTGATAAATAGGGATGAATAAATAATTCAGGACATCTAAACAAAGGTTTAGCCCCTGTCCCCCCTGCTCTGCCCATTGCTGAATTGTTAGCATGCAAGCTCACACAAGTTGCAGATCTGAGAGCAAACCAAAAAGTTGCTTGTTGGTTGCTTGGGCTTTGCACTGGGCAAAAAAACAACCCCTAGGATTTTCTGGAGCTTTGGTGGAGAGCACAGGGGCCATGGTACCATTTATTGTCTTACAGACCTTGAATCGTCTAGAAAGTGGTGTTATGTTGGTTCTTTCCCATATACAAAGAGCAAATGTGTTTATTTTCTGTCAGAATAAGCTTATCTTATGTGTTGGTGAGAACTAAATCCCAGTTTTCATCTGCAAGTGCTCGGGATATTAAGCTTTGGGCAGAAGCTGTGAGTTTCAGCCCGTGATAAATGCTTTTACTGGAAGATGGTCTCCCAACACAGTGTCTGAGAGAGCTGCATGGATCAAACTGATCTCAAATGTTTTAGCCAAGTCCCCCTCCCTTGCAAAACCAGCCTTGGATATATGTGCTGATTTGTACCAACTGTGGGGAGTTCAGACAACCATTGGGAACCATTGTTAGGTTTGGCCCGGGCTGGAGGGTGTTTATGCTGTGGAGTGATGCTGTGGTCCCCTCAAATATACTTGGCAAATCCCTTTTCCCTGATTGTGAGGCTTTGTGATGCCTTGTGGGTCTCCCAGGAGTGTCTGAGGGGATGAGCAAGTGCACTGCTGGCACCACACACAGGGCTAAGGGGATATTTTGGAAATAGGTTACCTGAAAGCCATTTGTAACGCAGGATCCACCAAATGTTTTTACGTAAGGAATGTCTTTATGGAGGGAAACAGCCTGCAAATAATTAGTTGGGGAAAGTGGGGTGGGAGATAAGGAAGAAATTAACAGAATTTCATAATATTTCAGACTCTGCAAAAGTGTCACCAAATCAACAAACAGAGTATTCATTAGGAAAAACGGGCTTAATTTCAGACCAGGGATGTGGAAGCGCCGTGAGAGTTGTTCTCAGAGAATTTTTAGCCCAATCAGAAATGAGAGAAGACCACAATTATTATGGGAGCCTGTTCTTCAGAGAACGCCAACCCAGTTTTGCAGACCCAAGAGGTCTGAACAATCTCAAATCAGGTCTGGCTGAACAACTATTCCTCTTGCTGCTGTCTGTGCTGAGCGAGACGTGAGGTTTCTCGCTACTGTTTTCAAAATCGCTGCCACGTTTAACCTTTGAGGCTCTGCTAAATAGAAAGACAGAGGAGAAGCATGTTTATTGGGGCCGTTTGAGTTGATGAAAGGCTATAAAAGTCTTACCTGGGAGTAAAGCTTGACTCCAGAAAACTGGCTGAATTGGTTGGGGCAAGGCTGCGGCATTTTGGGGCGTTGTTTACCGAGAGGACTTGGTGGAGCTCAGGCCGCAATGTAGCTGATTACAGATATGCAAAGCACCCGTCTTCTGGGCATTGCGTGAAGAGCCATAACAAAAATCATCAGAGCATGGGCCCCAGCTCCTCCCTAGAGAAACCTATGAAAGGTCACCCTGCAGCTTTTTCCCAGCTCATTTGCTGAACCAAATACAGAGCTGGCAAACTCTTTGTGGCTGCCTCGTCCTCCAGCAGTAGGCACAGGAGGATGCGCCCGCATCCCGCTCTGCACAAGCAGGTCCCCGTCGCTTGTCAGCCAGGGCTGATTCACTGATGGACGCAGCTCCTTGCTACGTATCACAGGCGATGCCGTGGTGGTACGGGAATTAACAACTCGGTGTTTTAGATTACTCTCTGGATTTATTATCTTCTGGGAAAAGAAATTATTTCTAGACTCTCTGCCAACCGTCAGCTTCTAGTAAATGAGAATATACTAGTTCTGAGACTCAGGATGCTTTATGAAAGGGAGGGGGGAAAAAAATGATGAAGGAAAAAATGATTTTGATCTGAGACAAGAATTCAGACAAAGGATTACCCATGTTGTTTGAACAGACAGTGCATAAACATTACCTTATATTAGAAAGAACAGAGACTTGCAACATCCAGGAAACTACTTTATTCACAAAATAAAACTAGGCCCATTTCTGCTTATTCAAATACCACCCACAACTTTCTGGGGAAAGATCATATGCAGAGCATATTTGGAAACATTATTAGGAATGGGTAAAGTACAGTATTAGTCAATTTTATATGCTCAGTTGCATGAAATCTGTGTGTTTAAAAAATATAATAATTTGCATTTCATGGCTTTTGATAACCTCAGGAGTGCACTTGAAATTCAGCACATGCCCACAGCACCTCCCAGCTCACCCCATTTTTAACTGAAGACCAATGGTTTCTATTAAGGGATCAGGCAGGGACTCTGACAAGCCAGTCAATAACTATGTGAGGTTACTTCATTAATGCTATAATGGCTGATAGAGTGAGAGGCAAAAAACAGGTTCCTGACAGCAGCAAATGAAAATGATAGAGATTCCTGAAGCAACGCGCCTTTCCTTTGTCATTGTCTTTTGCTTGGCTTATTCAAAATGTGGCATTTATGTATTCAGCCTTGATGAATGTTGCAGGCTTTAAGTACTTTTTCCATCTCTAATGCAGTGCCGATTGCACATTGTTCTTTCTTTCTCTCCCCCCCTCTCTCTCTCTCTTTTTTTTCTCCCCTTTTTTTTTTTCCCTATAACCTCTGCTGTCAAGGCACTGCGGGCTGAAGGGTTGCAGGCACTGGCTAAATAGCTTTTTTGCTGTAAACGGTGAGGGTGACGGGACGATGTATCATGAGTGCCGGCGGGGTCACGCAGCGAGTGGGTGGCGGAGGCTGGAGCTGCAGCCAGGTGGTGCAAGGGGAAGCAGGTCTTTGGACACACAAAGGCAGCCACCCTCCCCACACCTGTGTCACTGGGGTGGTTTAGGGAACCCTACTGGTGTTGCAGGAAATCCATTGCATAAGTGCCCTGTAATTTCTCTCTTGAGCAGTTCATCTCCAGGACAAGTGAGGGCTTCATCCATCCCCCTGTATCCCTCAGTGCCTTGCTGGGGTGTCCCCTCAGGTGGCTGTCCCAGGGTGATCCCCACAGGGGTGTCACATGTCTGTCATTCCCTCTGGAGCAGAGTCATCTCTGGAATTTGAACATCAGGATAATGGGGCTGGATAATTTAGCTTCTTTAAATGTTTTTAAGTATTGCATATAAATGCCCACATTACAGTTGGAAACATGATATTCTTACAGTTTGCTTTCACTCTTATTTCGTTTTGTTTAACTATTTATGGTATTGCATGCCGTGTGCTCCTGTGTTTTTGATTGCAGATCCTTTCTGCAAATGGCTTTTCGTCAGGCCAGGCAAACAGCAGGGTCAAGGCAACACTGGCCCGATGTTGGGCCCTTGCAGAAACCAACACCTGCACATGGAAAAATGCCACTGGTTTGTCATCGACCGGCCTTTTAAAAGGCAATCCTGAAGGTGAAGTATGTCTCCTCAAACTTGTCCAAGTCTGATAAGTGAAAATATGAGGAGTTAAAAGAATACTTGTGTTTTTAATTGCTCCATTCTCATAATTATTGCTGGTGTCTCAGCCACGTGTTGGGTGTTTTTGTTAAAACTCATCTGTTCCTTTCGTAGGGTGTATGTGACACCTGCTAAATACCTGCCCACCCTCTGGTTTTCTATTCCAAGGCAATTCTTTGCTTTGCCTAAAACCAGTTTGTTTAAAGCCAGCTTCTGAAGATACTGATCCCGAGGCTTAATTCAGCGCAGCGTTTAGGCATGTGCTTATCTTTAAATAGTCCCCTTAGCAGTCACATTGCAGAGGCGATACTAGACACATGCCTAACAGTCTGCTGACTTGAGCTTAAACGGCCTAAATATCCAAATAATTAGATTAATTTGTGGCTTGATAGTGGAAGACTTTTTGGCCTAGGAAATGAGAATGCAAAAAGTATGTAAAGCAGTTGCAGATGTGTGTTTCCCAGCTAACTTGGAAGGGACCGCGAGGCAAATGTTGATACTGGGCGTGCGAGTACGCCTGAACATTAAAGTGCTTTAAGCTCCTTTTAGGAGTAGCTTGGGTATGAACCAAAGCTCATTCTTAAATTGTTTTTGCAGCAGAAGCAGAGAGGCTCAGAGCTTGCATTATTTATTTTTTTTTTTAAGGCACTGGTAACTTCAGGGATTTTCCCATGTTTATGGTTTAACAAGAAGTGAGCCAAGTACGCTGCGGTTAATGACATAAGCATTAAAAAAGAAAGATGCAGGAGATCTGGACTCGCAAACTTCTTTTGGGATTTGAGGCCAGCCAAAAGACCCCCTCAGCAAAGAGGGTGGCTGCTGCTTTCTCCAGCTTGTCCTATATATGTGGTCTGTGGCAAGGGCTGCTGCTCACCACAGGATCTCCAGGTGGGAGGTCCTTGGGTGTTAGTGCAGTCCCTGTGATAAGGAGTCAAAAATCACCCAGATGTAGAGCAGGGAACGAGCTGCCTGTTTCCAACTACATAGGACTTGGAGTGTGGAGAAGGATGGTGGTGAGACTGGTCTTTGTAGCAGAGATGCAGTTGTATTGATAACAAATGAAGTTACTGTGTTATTGTTAACAAATATTATTGCTGACAGAGTTAAGCATCCTGCTCGAGTTTAGCCATCTAAAAATTGTACGTCCAGGATGGGAATCCTGAATCTTCCTATTTGGGTTATATAGAAGCTTCTTCTAGGGAGTGACTGTGCTGTTGAGTTCATGGCCAGCACAAGTCATGCAGAGTATGTTTGCAGGTGCCTGTCCCTCTCCATAGAGTGCAAAGGGAAACTTAGTTTGGAAACACAACTTTTTTTTTTTTTCTTTTAAGGATGTGTGATTTTTAAAATGTCATGAAACTTCCCTTGAGGCAGCAGTTTGTGTTCATCCATATATTGCAAAACTGTTTTCTGTTTTAACTAGACATGGCCTGAGTGTTTTCCTCCTATTTGCTGAAACAAAGTTCTTTGGAAATGAAGCTCTTCCAAGAAGGAAGAAATCTCACTTCAGACTGATAGGGTTACCTGTCAAATGTTTGGAATGCCCTCAGTTTCAAGCCAAATATTCATCTCCATGGTGTTTGCTGGATGTGCTTTGGGTTTGTGTGTAAACCAATGTCAGTGTGTTGCCACTGTGAGATGTTAGAAGGCTTCCCAACAGGGTGATCTTGCACAACGTCTATCATTTGACTCGCTCTGTGCTTGCATGTGTTGTTTTAGCATGTCCCCGTTGGCCTTCATGCAACCTGTTTCTCATGCAGCTGTCAGTCTGTGATCAGCCCTACATTATTTGAGCTTCTTCCAGGTGCTCAGCCTCTCTTCCCCAGTCTGTTTCCCAGAGGGGAAAGGCTGTGATCTCTCTTGGTGCAATCAGAATGGCCTTGGTGTGTCCCCATCATTGTGAATACTGGAGCCGTAGCACATACCTCTGAGATGTGGGCGGTTCAGCACCTTGTGCTGTGAACCTGTGGCTGAGAACTGTCCTGGATGAAAGCTGCCCTCCAGAAGAAGAGGTTCTCAAAGAGTAGCTGCACAAACAGTGCTTGCCCTCCATGAGGATAACTCCCCTGGGAAGGCAGCTCCAGGAGGTGCAATTTGCACCTCTTTGCACAGACAGAGATGTGAATTGAATGAGGAATTTGCCAGGCTTTGGTTCCTTGAAGGGAAACCACGGGGACTGGTTACCACCAGGGACAGGGTTTTTGCAAACTCAAATTTCCTGTCTTCACCTAAATTGTATTTTTGGGTCATAAGAAATCTGAGAAGCAGATTTGTGGGTGATCCAGCATCTCCTGCCCTTCTCCTGTGGAATGGAACTGTACCACTGGACTGGGCTGTGTGCATGAGTGGGAGCAGAGGTGGGCCTGAGTGACAAGCCTCACTTCTCTGCCTTCACTCTTTAAAATTACTGCAAGTCAGTTCTCTTACACTTTCAGTTGGTACTTAGATGCAAAATGGTGCAGTTTTGAAAGGTAATAAAGATCCAAAGCTATTAATTCATCATAGTTTTCTGTGCAGAACTGGGTGCGTTTTTATCATGAGTTGAAGTTGCCCAATTGCTCAGGACTAGCTGGAGAACGCTTTTCTGCAGATTTGACAGGAAACATTGCACCTATTTTACCTGTCTGTGTTTATAGAATACTTCAAACACCAAGAAGGACGTGTAATGAATCTATCAGTTAAAAAAATGTCATATGCTTTCCATGATCTACTTAATTCAAGGCCAAGTTCTGTTCAACCCAGCCCAGCAGTCCCTACCAGATACAGTAGTGAAACATATCAACCATGTGCAATGTATTCTTAAAAAGAGATGTGAAGTGAAAGGCTTCAATGCATGTGTTGCACAGAGACACGTTAAATGTTTTCACAGAAGTTTAAACATGCAAGTGTTTCAAGAATCTTCTGAAAATTAGTCTGTGCTCAGTCATTCTCTCCTTGAAACAAAAGTTAGAGAAATTATTGCTAGCAAACAAAAATCTATTTTAGACAAACAGAGTATGTCCTGAAAGATCCAGTTTGTCATGCCAATGGTCTCATTGGCTGTGATTTTTATATTAAAAAGATTTTAATTGCCCAGGTAAGTGCCTGCACCTGCTAAGACACTGAATATTAGAGCACTTTATTCTAATCTCTTATAATATAGGGCACACTTCACCCATAAAATTATTCTCTACGCAATTATAGCTCAGTTTTGCTGAGGTAGAAAGTGCAACTTAACAGTTTGGGTTTACTCATTATTATTAAAATCATGCAAATTAGAATCATTAGGTAATAGTTGTACAGTTTAACTACTCAATAGCCTGGTCACTACCTTTCCTTTCCACTGCAAACAATTACAGGGCTGGAGGTGAGTTACCTTGCAGGACTTGTGGGGAGCGGGGTCTGGAAGTGGGAGAAGCATCCCAGAGAGCCCCAGGATAATTCCTCCATACTGGAGCTGCCATTTGTTTGAAGGGTAGAAGTTTCCTTTGGGTATCCTCCAGCACGTCATTCCTTGAGACATCTCTGACCTTCTGTCCAAAGAGGGTAGGATATCAGGCAGCTCTGTGGGGCATCAGTGAGTGATGGTAGAGGTAGTGACACCTTTCCTGAGAGGAACAGCCTTTCTGGAGGCATCTTCCTGTCCCTCAGGGACCAGAGTTGTGGCCCAGTGCTCTGTCACATGGGTCAAAAGCTTCATTCAGAATCTTGCAGTCTCTCACAACCTTTGAGCTGTGATTAAGAGTGGGTGAAATGAAAAACTCTCCAGCACTTACAGAAACAAAGTCAGTATACTGCAAACCAACCTCCTTATAGCAGAGTCATGCACAAATCTAATGATGGAGTCATTTAGGGGTGCCTAGAGTTTGTCTTGACCCCTGAATTCAATGAGCTTTTAGTCCCACCTAATTTCCCTGTGTGATGCACATCCTTACACATACCTGATACTCTCTTCAAGAAGAGCCCTGTGTTTCCTATCAGACTTCTGCATCTCTGGTGTTACCCTGTTTCTTCCTGCCCTGCTCAGTGCCCTGATTTGCCTGTTCTGATGTCCCTAAGGCTGCTCAAAAGTTCCTGGAAAAGTGAGAGATGTGTAGTGTTTGCCATCCGTTTTGTGTAAGCTGCTTGGTTCTTTCATACATCATTTTTCCATTTAACTGGGAAATTTGTGATTTCCAAATGTAGAGATTTGTTCTGAATTGGAACAAAAGCACAAAATTGAAATTGCCTGTGAAAAAACCACATTTCTAGGACATGCTATTTTGAATTAGTCAAAATGTTCTAGTTCAATGAATCAAAAGGTTTCATTCCAATTATGTATTTCTTTTCTTTTATAATTAGGGATATAACGTAAAGTAACAGTTCAGAACAACTTTTTTTCTTTTGCAGTGAATAATTGACTCGCTGTGTTCCAATGAAATGTAATTTTAGAGAGTATTCTCACCAAAACACCATGGGTCAACTTTGTTCTAAATGGAATAGAATTCAAAACGTGCTGGCTCCTGCACCACGTTCCTATCTGACAAAATGGCATTTCCTGATGGAGAGTGTTCTACTCCAACCGTTCTGACCAGCTCTTGCCTGAGTCCCCAAATGTCTAAACAAAATAATGGTATTCATTACTCTCCCCTATTATACCTTTATTGAAAGAATCCCATGCAGCTGAAGAGGGAAAATGCTGTGCTCTGGAGCCCAGGATACTTTACATAGTTCTTAATTGCAATTTGGAAACACAGTTCAACTGGTCTGTGCTACAGGTACTGGTTCAAATTTAATCTCTGGAGTAACTGCGGTGCCTTTAGAGCTGTTGCTCCAGGAATCAATTTGACCCCCTGCAGTTTTCATCCAGGTGGATTTCTCCAGATATCACAAGGTAGCTGCGTGGCCAAAGGATTTCTCATGCTTGCAGACAGCTCCTGCAGGTCTCAGAGGGTGTTGTCGTCATTATCAGGAGGATTTGTTTTATTTTGTCATGTTAGAAGGCCAAAGTAGTCATTCTCTTTATGTGTATGCAGCCCTGAAGTGACCATGCTGGATGCACATATACAGGTCTTGGGGAGAGGAACCACATCCCCTTGGGTGCGGGATGAGTTTCCACTCAAACCTGAGCTTACGTTAGGGCTCTTTGGTCTTAAGCAGTCATAAAGGTGAAGAACCTGAAATTAGGAGTAAGTGTTCCCTTTCAGACAGCTGCTCACCGTAGTGGTGAAATCCTTCCTTGGCAGATCTGTTGACTTGTTCAGGAGCGAAAGAATTCAAAGTCTCTCTAGTGAGGAATTTGGATGGAAAGGACAGGTACCAGAGCAATTATTTGGGATATTTTAAGCAGCAGAAAGTAATGGGATGAGACTGAGCTAAGGAAAGCTGCAGGTGATGCCATGGAAAAAAAAAAAATATGGTCTAGCAAGCTGTGGACTGTCTTCCAAGAGATCTTGGAAAGCCATATGACACTGTCTGATGAAAACTGTGGTGGGAATCAACTGGAAAGAAAATAGTTGAGTTGTCAGCAGGATGGACAAGGTGCCCTACAGGCTTTTTAGAGTGATTCAAGAAGTATTTGTTTTTGTGGTTTGTTTTCTGTTTGTCTGAAACATACAGGGAAGTCTTGCAGGACTGTGCTGAGCCAAAACTCCTGCTGAACTCAGAGGAGGAACTTTTGAGCCTCGCCTGCTGTAAAATATCCGTGGGTGAAATTTTAGGAGGTACAAAGCACAAGAAATCCCTTCAAAAATGCTCATCTTGCTGTACATCCTCCCTACGGGGAATGTGTGTAATTAGCGATTGCTTCCAGTAAATGACTCTCTGCTCATGATGACAATCCAATTTAAAGGAAATTATTGTAAAAACACAATTTATGGATAAGCCCTTATACTAACAAGTAACAAGCCTCGCTGGTGCAAAGGCTCCGTTTGCAACCCACTGTTTGCCAGCCATTGTATCGAGTGTTAGGCTTATGGCTCATCTGCCACAGGCATTCTCCAGTGTGATGGGGAAAGAAGGGCCTTCTTGAAGATGGCTCATCTTCTGCACCATGGTGTTGATGGAGAAAGAGGTGTCCTCTGAAGATGGCTCATGTTCTGCACCGTGGTTTTTCGCAGCTAGCGTGTGCCATGGTGATGTGCATGGTCTCAGTCTGTATTGGCTTTGAAGGATGTAACCCGTGAAGAAGCCTCTTTAAGACTCGCTCTTATATCTATTTTTTAGGCACTTTGGGTAATGTCTCTTGATGTGCTGCTAATGTAAAGTCCTTATTGTTAGATGTCCCACGGGGAAAATGCCTTTTCCTTCTCGCTAGCTGGAGTGTCTGGGCTTGGCATAACTGAGGAATGAAGTTTTTGTCCTGCTTACTTCTTTCTTCATGAGACTTTACTCCATCTTCAGGCCAACACAGTCTTTCTAGTAACCCTTTGCCAGAGAGGATGATCTTTGTTAATGACTGACCTCTCCTTGTTGTGTCTTGTCCCATGTGTAACCAAAGAGTGTATCTGTGTTTGTCCAGCTCCTTCCAAGGCCCTCGCTGGCTGCACACACACCCATACACATACACAGCATGGTATGGAAGCACCCTAATGCTCTTGTAGGGCTGGCAAAGAGAGGTTTTGATCCCCTTGGTATTGAATTTTAGCCACCTCAAGGCTACGGTTGCCCTCTCATCAAGTGCCTAAAGAGAGGACAAAACAAAGTTGATCCTTTCTTACTATTACTGTTTTTCAACAAGATCATCATTCTGTGACCACATCTGTACCTTGTGAATCAAATCTGCAGGCACAACAGCTCCTTTGCCGTACGGGAGCTCCTCTCTTGGTTAGTTTTCTAAATCATAAATATTACAAATTCTGAAGAAGTTCTGTAGGCAGCCAGGTTCATATCTGAACTCATCAGGACAATGCTATGTTTGTACAAACTGCTACTTGTGGTGATGGGGTAGATGGCTTTTTTTTTTTTTATTGCAAGCAAAGGACATATTATTCAAATAAATGTAGGGAAAATAAAATGAGCTCGATAAAATTGGGATGCCCCTAGCAATCAGAGTTTCACTTTCAAATAACAGGAATAATTGAAGCGCCATTCTGCTCGCCTGAACCGCAATCAGCAGCGTCCTACTCCCATTTGCTTCCACGGGCCTCCTCGTGCTTTGAGGTGCTTTCCAGCCCGAGCAGGAGGAGAGGAATCTGACCTCAGTGCAATCGTCTTTTTGCATTGGAGTCTCAGCAAGTCCCATTTGCAAATGAGCACAGAAATTGCGGCGTCTCTGCTCACCGTGTCAGGGACAAGCGCGGGAGAGGCACAGACCTGGCGTGTGCAGGGTAAGGGAGCAGTCAGGCTGCTGGGGTTTAAAGTCCAAATGAATCACCAGTGTTAGAAGTTAGTTATTTTGTGCATGTGATGTGTCTGTGGTGGGTGAGGAGTTATCCCAGCACAAAGCGAGCATCTCAGGAATGGGCTGGAGGTGAGCTGGAGCACCTCGCCCTGCTGATGGATGGGCTGCCTTGTGCTTGGGATCTGGCTTCACGGGGACGTTGCCTCCCAGCTTTGCCTGCTGACCTCTGTGTTTTTATCTGGATTGACCCCATGTGCATTTATCACACAACTTTATGAACAGTGGAAGTTTATTACATTGCACTTAAACCTCGTTTAACCTTTTCTGGGGAAACGATGCCTTAAAGTGGGATTGTGGGAGTTTGCAAACTCCTGGTGAGCTGCTCCCTGAGCAGGCTGTACCCAAGCTTCCCCAAGACAAAATGCTGGTGCAAACTCTGAATCTGCTGCCTTCATTTTTCTGTCACTTGGCAAAATATTGCAGCCTGGAAAGGATTTATCAGAAGATACAACTTTAGGGTTTTTTTTCCTTATTTTGAAATGAATCTCTGGCTCAAAAATACATACGTCTCAGTCTTCCAGGGTGGCACTCACAGCCCTGACACCTCTCTGTGCAGGTGGCCTTGGGGTAGTCCTGAGGCCCAAAGACCACCTGTGAGCTGTCATGTTGCTCAAAAAGCTCTTCTCCTGGAGGGAAAAGTAAGAAATAGAAAACTAGAGCTGAATAATACTGAAAGCTTCCTGGCAGGAGCAGTCCCTCAGGGAAGCTCATGCAAATCTCGTCACTTGGGATGGTTAAAAACTTGAATGAATGAAGTTCCAACCTAAAGATAGCAAGGGAACGTCCTTCATGGGCAAGGAAGGGACTTGGGAGCCTCCAAAGCCAGGTAGTCTGTTTTCATGTGTCGTTTCAGTGATTTCTGTTCCTATCCTGGAAGGGCCTTAGCCCATGTGAAATGTTCAGGCCAGTTGGGAATGGAAAAACAGGACGGGAATGAGGTGCGATGTCATCAGGAGGGTTTAGCAAAATTAAGGATATTTTCCGTCTGATGAAGAATAAAACCTGACCTTCAGTTCCTGCAGAGACAAAATAACCAACACAAATAGCCACATGCATAAATTCTCACCATGTCAGGGCTGGATTGCAAAACATCTGACATCTGACCATGTTGCTGCCATGTACTGCTGGGTTAGACTGCTGTGGATGCAGAACTGGGGCTGCCACAGACCTGTGTAAGCCAGATAAAGACAATGAGTGCTTGGTTAGATTTGGGAGTTACCTGGTTTGTTTTGTTTCATTTTCTGCTTGGGTGAAAGGGTCAGTTTGCTAACATGATCTCTTAAGCCACGTATTTCTCTTTGCCCACCAGGTGCTTCCCAGTAAATACTGAAATTAGTAGAGGCCACACAAACAAAAGAGAAGTAATTATCACTATTTGGGACCACCAGTCTGATTTCCCATGAACTCTGGTTTTTCTCTAAGGGGGGATATCATAGTATGCAAGATTTATCTGAGCTTTGAGCATCTCCCACCTGACATTTCCTCCACTTTCTTGAGAATGTTCTCACACAAAGGATCCTCGACATCATCAGTGAAGATATTGCTGCTTATAAAGTCTGAGCCTCTGCTAGATAAAGCCAAAACCAAGCACTTGTTAACAGGTCTTCCCAGTCGGTGGCTTGGGGAATGAGCTGTTAGAAATGGCTATATTTAAGGGTGATTGGGCCAGAAAGTGCTGCTTGCAAGGCAACCTGACAATTAAATCAATAATTTACCTAGCGGTGTAAGGCTGCAAGGAGTTGAGTCTTCCCAAGTCAACTTAGAGGTAAGCAAGAATGTGCCACAACAGTGTGTTTTTTGAACCACAGCATAGAGACTTAATTGATTTACTCTTTATTCTTTTCAAAAGACAGCTGAATGTCAAAGGTCTTTCTTTTGTGGAGTACTGGAAAACCCGTTGTCAAACAACCTCTACTCATTTAATAATTTATCCCATTTTGTAAAAGAAAGGCAGCTGACACGCAGTAAATCTAGTCCATGTTTAAATTACTGCATCGAACAATAATAAGAAGAATGAATAATCTAGTACATCTATTTAAAATTAAACATATATGAAACTGTTTTTTCCAAATGATCACCGAGGGCTATAGTTTAAAGGCAGGACAGAAACCACGAGCAGGATGAAAATGCCGCACGGTAGTTTGCAAGTGGCAGCAGAATTATTTATTCTGTTTTTTCTATACATAAGGAATAGAGCTAAATGAACAATGTTTAAGCATGTCAGAATTTCATCAATTTTGCATGAGCATTCACAAATATCCTGGTGGGGGTAATTGCTTGCAAATACATTTAAACTAATGATATGTTATATCCTTACTTGATATAAAACTATTAAAAGATACGTTATTGCATTTGACAATGCCATGAAGCTGGGTCAAAGCTTAATGACAGATTTCTGCATTGGTAAATTAAGATACACTCTGCTGGAAGCAAATATTTTGTAAAAATAAAAGCCATCCACTACGAAAGTTTGATCATTGATCTAAGGTCGCTTTTTGGTTTCTCTATGCACTGGTCTTGCAAAACTGAGAGGAAAGGGAGATTCCTGTGCAGAGGCAACTCTGGAAATGCAGTGTGGCTGTTGTTCATGCAACAGGGCTAAGGAGGCTTGTCAAAGATAACATGTGGTTTGAACAGGCTGATTGGAGGCTTGAGGAACGAAGCTTATGCATCAGCTGGCGAGATGGCTCGGCTTTCCTGAAGGAAAAGCTGGATGGCTTGTTTTATCTCAAGTTGAGGGTGCTAGGGAGGCTTTTTAGCCTGGGAGTAAACTCAGAAACGAGTCCTGATAGCATCAAAAAGCCTTGAAGAAGCCAGTTCAATTGTGGTTAGTGTGAGTTTACGGTCTGGCCGTGTCTTCCCTTGCTCAGTTGCCCATCTGAGGCATGCCTGCTTGGCTCGGCGTGGCAGAGTGTGCCGTGGAGCAACTCTGTGCACATCAGCTGTTGTTTTGGGTTTTTCTTACTCAAGTTTGCAATCAATGTGGCACTATGCTGGTGAGCAATTTCAGTTATTTACTGGAGATAACGTCAAATATGAAATCCTTGGAAAACAAAACGTCCACAGGATGCAGCCAGGCAGCTTTCAACAGGCAAGGGAAAGATCCTGGAGCTGTACAGACAGGTAGGAAAAGGCTGCGTTGTCCCAGCAGAAGCTGCAGGATGTTAGAACCGCAAGAGAGATACTGATCAACTTTTACTAATGCTGTTGGGGTAGTTTGAATGTGGTGCTGATGTGGTTACACAGGTGTAACAGGTTGCACCCATGACTGCAAAGAAACCGAATCCCTTGTGCAGGACAGTGCATCCCACAGAGATCCTGCCGCACGCTGCTGCCCTGCGCTACCACCCCACACAGCAGCAAGTGGGGAGGCGGCAGAAGTAAAGAGACATTCTCATTTACCCCATCCCCAAAGGTGAGCCCAGATGAGTGCCAGCCACGCTTTCAGCATGTGCTCGGGGATGTTTTATGTTCCTGCTCGCGGTGCCTTTGCTGCAGCCCGCGGGCCTCCACCGCCTGGCAATACTGAAATATCCTTTCCCCTCACCTCTTCTGCTCTTTCACTTTCTGAATTGCTCTGATTCCTAACATCACTGAGGATTATTATAACCTCCCTTTGTAATGTACTATAAATTTTATTATAAAGCCCAGAGTCTTCGTCTCCCAAGCCCCATCTCGCAGGGAGACAGCGAGCCGTAGTTCTTCCGCCCGCAGTAATGTGAGCAGAGAGCTAATGAAGGTCTTTATGTAAATTTTCCAGTTATCAGGTAAAATCTTCACATCGAAATCTGTCACATGTTATAAAAATTCTTTATGTTATCAAATGCTAATGATAACTCAGAACACAGAACCCACGGAGGAGCTTTGAA
Organism: Urocolius indicus; assembly: GCA_013401255.1. Taxonomy (NCBI): domain Eukaryota; kingdom Metazoa; phylum Chordata; class Aves; order Coliiformes; family Coliidae; genus Urocolius; species Urocolius indicus. The sequence continues at coordinate 96,687 of WBNH01002598.1, read as the reverse complement.
ATCCTTCATAAAAACTGCATTCGGCCTCAGCAACCGGAGCCTTGGATTTCTACTCCGACTACTCCGGTTTGTAATTAGCATAGTGCAGGCTTCTCTGCCCTCTGAAACCATAATGTTAATTACAAAAATTACACTGTGTTTAAAAGTGCAATTAAGAGACTGTGCTGCACAAAGGGAGCCGTGGAACCTCTTTGCACACTTTGAAGCCAGGTCACAACGCAGCCCATGAAAGAGAGTCCAAGGCTCGTTCCCTGCTAAAGGCTTGGGAAGATCATAGGGAGAGCTCAGCTAAAATGAGCTCTGGTGGGCTCTGCTGAGCCCTTAATGAATAATACTCTTCCTTGGGAGGGAAAGTGGTAAAAGGCGGGGCGGAAAGGAGAACATTCAACTAATTAAGGACCCGATCCTGCAGTGGTTGTGTTGATATGACTGTCGTGGTGCTGCCTAAGTTCAGGATCAAGCCCTCAGAGGTTACAGTGTGATTGCAGTCGTAACCAGCCTGTGATTGCTGTGACATTTCCACGGTGCCTGAAAGCAAAAAACCCCATGTTCCTTTGTCTCTTTGCTGTATTGGGTAACTTGGAAAAGAAATAGTTCTTATGGCCCAGTCGTTGGCTGAGGGTTTGTTCTGTCCCAGGGAGCTGGGGTCTGCCCCATGATTCAGGTGATGCTGGGCCAGGCATGGTGGTTGCTGGTCGAGGCAGTTCTTGGCCCTGCCTACAGATCTTCCCTCCCTTCAGCTCATGAGGGAGGGAAAAGCAGCTGCTAAGTATTTGTGGAGAGGCAAGAAAAAGTGAGAAGCTGCACTGCACAGTGCCAAGTGTTGCGTGAAAGAGGTTTTTTCTTTCTTAAAACTATGTAATTGTATGACCTTTGGTAGTCCCCTCCACCAGAGGCCTTCCCAGTGCCTTGCACAAGGCATTAGTTAATTAATTAATTAAGACCCAGAGCACCCCTCTGTGGTCGGTGTCTGCACACCAGCTTCTAAAGAGAGAAACCGAGGCACGGCTGGTGGCGGGAGGCTGTGTGAGCAGCCGTGCCCAGGGCAGGGGAGCCCACAGGGCTCCAATCTTTCCCTCTGCACCGCCAAACGTTGTTCTCATGTGTGTGCCTGGTAGAAAATAACCAGGCAGCTCTGTGGTGTCAGAACTGGTGGTTGTTTTGAAGGAGGATGATGCGGGTAGCAAACACCAGGATCACAGTCTTGTAGCATTGTGCCTGAGTCAAGCTCCTAGGCCACCCAGCACCCTCCCCACTGGCACAATCTGGGTGCTTGCCATGAGGCGTGGTGCAGGATTAGGCCATGCTGATGTGTGAAAGGCTATTGGCCCAGGTCTGGCATGAGCTGTTACCTTTGTCTAGTCTTTCCTTGAATTTCCAGTAACTTTTCCATGTAGCTTCATGTGAAAAAACTTCAATAACTGTTCAATAAATCATCAGCCTGACCTTTTCCACTAAAAACGAGCAGTGCCACGGGTGAGGCCAAGTGTGTGTGTGTGGTGAGGGTATGGGGGGAAGGCAAAGGGGAGCCCAGCTTCCCTGAGAAACTTCACTGCAGCCGCCAGCCTCGGCTTTATTTAGCTTTGGTGCCTGAAAAAAATCCCCCACTTTCCTTCTCTTTGCCTTCTACCTGCCCAACTGGTTATAGACCCAGACAGTTTACATATGTGATCCTTCCTATTTAGAAAATTAATGGTGTTTTCTGGCTCCAAATCACAGCTTGTGGTGCTCTACAGGCGATGAAAAACTTGGCCAGCTTCAGCAGCAAAGCAGCCATTAGAAAATTAACCCTTGGTGGCAAAAGAGCAAAGGTACCCCAGCGAGGGCCACGAGAAGTGGCAGGCTGTAGCTTTCAGGTGTACCTACATATGTTAGCAATGTAAAACCAGCGCAGGCAGTCCCCCTGGAGAGTGCCCATCAAGCGTGTTTGTAGCTGGATACTGTGGAGAGGGCATGGCCATATCACTTGGCAGCGAGAGCGACCAATATGCCACGATTTTCATTAGAGCACAGGAGAAACACCGAGCAGAGATTATGAATCAGAAATGTCTCTCTCCAGCTCTACCTGACTGCAAAGCGTTGGAGCGTGTGCACCTCAGTGCTGCCCCGCTTGCTGCCCCGCTCCAGCATTAGCTCTTCACACACAGCCCCGTGGTGCAGGGGAATAAAAGTGGGCATTGCAGGAAACTTAGAATAAATAAAAACTGCAGGCTTTTTTGTGTTGGAGGCATGAACTTTCCCAGTCCCGTGGGTTGTCATCCCTGTGACTTCCCTGAGCAGTCTGGGGATGTGGGATCTGCTCGTGGGTCATGCAAAGGTCTTCAGTTCCCCCAGTATGAAAGCTGTCACTTTGTGCTGGGGGATTCAGTAGAGCTTCCAAACTGCGCCAAAGGGAAGAAAAATGAAGTGCAGCATATCGAGGAGGAATAGCACTCCAAGGGCTCCTATCACACACGGGGCATTTCTCCCAGACAAGTGGAGAGGCAGCAAGTCTGCACCCAACATCCTTCCTTGAGGCGTGGGGATCCCCAGGGTACTCCAGGGCCCTGTGGGCAGCCGTAGCACAGGTTAGGGCTGTGTTTGGCTCCTGCTTGGAAGCAAACAAGACAGTATTATTTTGAGGTGGCCATGGGACAGGGCAAGCAAGGGGATGCTGCAATAACGCCTGTCTCACTTGACATCCTGGTCTGCTGAGGGCGCTCTGGCTGGGGTTCTGCAGTGGCCATTTGTGTTGTGTGCGTCTCGGAGATGGCATTGGCACAGAGAGGCTTTGCAGTGCTGTTGTACAATGTCAAGTAGGGCTGCTGTTTGCATTTTGCTCCTGACTTCCTCCTGCCCAGAGGAGACCAAAGTGTCTCTGTTCCCCAGCCGTCGCCTCTCCCACCCATGTGCTTGCCTCTTGTCCTGTAAGAATACTTTTTCATGGCATAGTTTCAAACAGCAGAGCATGAGCGCTGTTACTGCTTAGGGGTAGCAGACAGGAAGGTGACAGGAGCAGGTATCCTGTGTTAGGTGAGACAGAAAGCAGGTGAGCAGCATCTCTGCTACCCCAGGTCCTGTCCTGTGTACGCTCGTCCTGCAATGTTAATGCTGGCTTTATCTTTAGGCTCGTGGTACCGGAAGCCACAGCCGTTAATTTCACTGCCTCTGAATTTGGGCTGAGTGGTGCTCAGTGAAATCAGGCTGTCCTCCTTCCCGCTGCCTTGCTAGCACGTGCCTCCCTGAAACTAGGGGTAAATAACAGCAGAGCATGAGTTATTCCTCTCTAGTTTACTGTGACAAAAAATGCCTTAGAAGGAAGACTAACGTGGTTATAGGTGACACATTTTCACTTGGCCTTTGTTAATGCTGTTAATAAGATAAATAACATCTAGTAAAAATATCAATAGGCTTCTCTCAATGATTTTTTGGATCAGCCTTTTGGCTGGTAGCAGTGAGCCTTTCCCTGCTCAGCCTCCCAGAGCTCGGGAGCAAAGTTAGAGAGCAGTAGGACTGGATTCCCAGAGAGCAGATAAGGCACGTTTCTGCTCTGCCTCGGGCAGCCGCCGCTCTAACGCTGCCTCTAGACCCAGGACTTACACTCCAAGCACCAGGAAACTTGGCACAGCCCAAGACTTTCCAGAGTTGCTACGCAGTAAAACCTTCTGCTCGTTCGGTATTACCTGGGCTGGCATCAGTGACCCCGTTATGAACCGAATGATAAATCGGGCGAGAAGCTTTGCTTGCTTCCCTTCTCTTTCTGCAGACGTGTGACACAGCAGCGGCCGCTCTTAATGGATAAAATTAATTGCCCCGGTGAGACATTGCTTCCAAAAAAAAGTAATAATAGTCAGGAGTTAGCTTGGTGAATGTGAAAACCCTCTGGTATACTAATAAAATGAAAAGGTTTTGCAAAATAATATCCCAAATAATTGGGTTCCTTCTACCAAAGGACCCCATGTTGTTTCTCTTAAGCGATATAAAAAGGAAGGGGGGAAAAAAAAAGTGATTATTCCTTTGGACTTAATAAAACATAATTGGGGAAAAAAAAAATCTTAAAAGAAAATGTGAGGTAATCACTTTCACTTTTCCCACTCAAATCGGTGTTGCTTTCTCTCTTCCATCCTCCTTGTAAGGTGAAGAAGTCTTTAAATGCCTTTGCATCGTTTGAGAGTCAAACCCCATCCCTCTTCCTCCCCCCCACCCCCAAAAAAAAAGAGAGTTAAAAAAGAGGAGCAGCTTTTTTTCTGGTGTTATTTACTAAGTGTTCACACTGTTTATTTGTGGTGCTACTGCCGCTCCTCGCAGCTCCCTTTGGTTTGGCTGCTTTGACACTGGGGTGGTTTGGGTTTTTTTCGGTTAATGACAGCTTTGGGAGGAGGTTTGGCCTTGATAATTTATTAGTGTGGTTGGTTGTGGGGTTTGGTTTGTTGTTTTGGTTGGTTTTTTTTTTTTTTTTTAGACGCATTTGACCGTTCAAACTTTTGAACAGCCCCAGCTTGTAAATCCCATGCCCGACGCCCCCTCCTCCCGCTCCCCAGCTCCCCAGAAACTGCATGCTCCTACTGTGCTGCATTCATAATCAAATTAGTGCGCTGTGAATAGGTTAAAAAAACTGTTATCCAGCCGCTGCCACGAAAGATATTTTAGCCCACTCCCCACCAAGCCCTCCCTCCTCCGCTCCCCCCTGCCTCTTTTCCTCCCTACATGCGACATAAAGACATCCACGCGGACAGACAGATCTCTACCTTACTACTTCTCTGCAATCTTTTTTTTTCTCTCCCCCCCCCCCCCCAATAACAAAACAAAAGTAAATTCTCCAGAAATGAGCTGCTTGTGGGAGAAAAAGGGGGCACCAAGGTGGGAGAGTGGCGGTGGGAAGGCGGTGGGAGATGCTATAGGGAGACAGCGCTGGAGATAGTTGTCCCAGCTACGAGATAAAAGCTACATTACATGAAATTAATGGAGGCTGTCTGAGACATACATGAATCACTGTTTCAACACTAAGAAACCAGCACAAAAGAATAAAGAAATCTGAGTACTAACTATATCTTCAAAGGTCTCCTATTTACCCAGCTATACCGGGTACTGACACAAGTGGGGGGAAAATATAAGAAAAAAGCACTGCTGTGATCGAATGAATGAGACCATATGAGCTATATTGGTGCCGTATGCATTCTATTTAGCTGATATCAAACACAGTTTAATGAAAGTTAAATAGTTTCTGAGGAGTGCATGAGCTGGAACAGATTAGATTCCACCGAGGGGTCTGTCAGCATATTGTTGCTCACATGTATTCCCTGCTCAGAGCTGCCACAATTCCAGCACTCCATTAGCAATACACAAAAGACTTATGCAGATAGCGGGCATAAGCACGTACCGCCATGTTGGGAAATAGGGGGAAAAAAAAAAGAAGGGAAAAAAAAGAGAGAGAAGAGGAAGGAGGGGAAAAAAAAAAAAACCCAACCCCAGATGAAGGTTTTGTTCAGCGCGTTCATCTGAAAATAGATCTCTGTAATTCGAAAGTGGTAAGAATAGATGGAGGAAAGGAGAAGTGAGGGCTGTGAGAAAAAGAAAATAAGATTTAAAAGAGAAAGAAAAAAAAAAAAAAAGAGGAGAAATATGTAAACTACCTGAAAAGAGCAGATATTGCACCAAGTATATAATGAGGGTTTGATCTTTCAGGGGACAATGACATGGGTGAATGCTGTGCCCTTTTGATTTGCAAGTTACAGCTGGTCTTAAAGGCACAGCGGTTCCCGTGGGCTCTCTCCCCTCAGAAATTGTAGTGGAAGATACTTTTGGAGGAGGAAAATCTTCCTCCAAAACAGCATCTCTCAGACTCCTCCGTCTTCTTTTAAGATGCAGGATTGATCCCAGCAATACGGCCGGACAGCCTGTGTGCCTGGTACAATTGCTGTCACTGAAACTAACATGAATTGAGATTAATTTTTATCACTTCAGAGGATTTTTATTCCTTTCCCTGGGAAAAAAAAAATTAAAAAAATTAAAATCCTCTTTCTCCGAGGTGTCTGGTTTAAAATTAGTAGTAGGATAAGGCTGGTTGGGGTATTTAGATATCAGATGGCAATTGCTCAGTGATTATTGCGTTTTGATTTAATCTGACAGAACTGATCTTGCACCATGAAATCTGTATTTTCACAGGAAAATAGGAGTTGCCATAGTGGAACAGACCATTTGTCCCCCCTGGTCCAGCACACTGTGCCAGCCCAGAGCCACACATGGGGGTGGCAATTGCCTCCCCCTGCGCTCGCACCCTCTGCAGTTATTTATTATTTATCACAGGGAGGGGAGGGGGCCAAGAATTCTCCTTGCTCCTGACTGACAGTCACTTTACACCCTCCAGCATCACAATTTCTTTCCCCTGAAACTTTTTTTTTTAATCCCAGCCAAGTGCAGCCACGAATATGATTCCTGCCTGTGGACATGCTGCAAACTCGTTTTCGGTGTGTTCCTGGTAGTGGTGATGCTCCCCACTCCACCCCCAAAAACACTTCCATCAGCACTCAGGTGTGGGATGCCACGCGCTCCCCCTCCCCAATCCTCTCCCCCTTCCCTCCCCACCTGCCTCTCCTCTAATTCTGTCAAAGAAGAGGGGGCACGAGCGAAACCAGGACCATTTGTTCGGGTTTCTTTCTCTGCAGCTTGGAGCCTGCCTTATTAATATTATCTGGGCTGGGAGCGCGCAGTGTTTCCTCAGGCATCTCTTCTGAGTCATTTTATCATTATTCATAGGGATAAAAATGGCCCAAACTGAGGATGCTGAGGATCCATTTAGGGTTGCCTGTCAGATCCACTAAGGTAATTGGCTCCATTTCTTCATTCCCATTCTAAATTAAAATAATTTTATTAAGTGGTACAGTAGGTGTTTCACCTGTGTCACCAGCTGCCTATTAGAGCCAGAAAGGGCTTTTCCACATTATTTCTGTCTGTTCTTATAACATTATGTCATCGTATTCAGCGTTACATCGTGTCATAGGTTGCCTAGTCTCTTGTACTTCAACCCAGCGGTTACAAAATGTAGGTCCAAGATGCCCCTTTTCCAAGGGAAGAGGAGGCGAAAGTCAAATACACTTGACTGTTCCAGCTGTGCTGGCTGTTCCCCAGGTATAACTGACACGGCAGGAAAAATGACTGTGGAGCTGAGGAGGGGCCATGGTATAATTGGAAATGTATTGCTAATGAAAATGATGAACCAGCCATAGTGGTGAGGTTCCAAGCAGCAATTTTTAGAGGGGAGGAGCTAGTTCTAAAGTTGTGCTGCCTGAGTCTGGGAGGAAAACACTGGGGTGGATCTGTATGGAGGGGAAAAATGTGTAACACAACTGGTTCCTGCAGGTAGCAGCTGTAGGTTGTCCTGATGGCAGTACTAACAGGGTGCTAAATAATGGATAGGAGGCTGGCTAAGTGTGTAGGAGGAGTCTGTCTTCAGAGCAGGATGGTTCTTCCTGGTAGGACCTGCCTGGGGTTGATGGTGTCTCCTTCTCTGCTGACATTCCAAACCCACCTGGATGAGTTCCTGTGTGACCTACTCTAGGTGGTCCTGCTTTGGCAGGGGGGTTGCACTGGATGAGCTTTCAAGGTCCCTTCCAGCCCTTGAGATTCTGTGACAACCACACTTTAAAGAAGCAAGAGCTGAGGTGGAGGTTGAAAGTACCATGGCTGAAGATATTTAGTGTTGAAATAAGGTATTTGTGGCTCCAATATTGTGGTCTGTGTTTCCAGCAGTGGTGTCTGCATCCAGGGCTCAAACACAATGCTAAGCACAGGTTGGTAAGGACCCATTTGAGCATCAGTCTGAATTAGGCACCTTTTTGGGGATGGGTAGTCAGTGACTAAGATCTCTATATCCCCCAGGGAAACTGAAAAAAGTAGTTTAAACAGCAGAAGAAACAGAGAGAACTGCTGATGGGTATGTTATTTCAGCCCATGAGCAACTAGTTCTGCAGTAAGGTGGAAGCTTCCAGGATCAGGTAAAGTGGGCTGTGCAGTGAGAAAAGGTCATTTTTCCAACAGACAAAGTTGTTTCCTTCCAGAAAAAGGTGCAGCTGCACAATAACATTCCTTGTGGTTAGACAGAGGAGGAGGGGGGAAAAAAAGGCATGTTTATTCAGTTTTCAGAGATCTTGCAACTGTTTTTCTTCAACCTGCAGGTGGCATTAGCACTAAAAATGGATTTTTCTGTCTTGAAAAGTGTTTAGCAATGAAACGGAGAAAGCTGCAAGGGGATCTGTAGTAGGACTGCGTGCTTGGAGTTAGTCATGCTAACTGCAGATGGCATTTTTGCATGTTTTATAAGGCAGGGATATACAAATGTTTTAGCACTCTGGAATATAAGGTATTAAGTTTCCGGAAGCAGGCGGGATGGTGAGGCCAGAGGAGCCTGAGCTTACTCTGAATCTGTGCAACTGTGAAGGAGCTGTGCCACGCTGGGAGCAACTCTTAGCCTGGCAGCTCCAGCCCAGCCCTCAGCCGAGGACAGCCTGGAGAGCCTTCAAAGTGCTGAGGAGCAGTATACTGCAGGCCCGAGCTGGTTCCCCTTAAAATGAATGGCAAACCTCCCTTAAACTGAATGGTGTAGGACCAAAGCCTCCTGCATGGTGAGGAACGCTGAGGAAATGCTGCAGCTTTTGACTGTTTGGTCAGAGGACACTTTGGCTGGGAAACAGAGGATAATAATAATACCTACTTGCCTTTTCTACCTAGCACAGGGAGGTGGAAACATTAATTAGAGCTGGGCTTAGATTATGAAAGATAATTTACCTACACTTTTTTTTTGTGTGTGTGTATATGTGTCAGGAATAAGAACAAGCTTCTGTTTTCAACTGGGAAATCCTTCCCAAGCCCTCACCTTCCCTAAACGCCAATGTGCTCCATAGGGCACAGTCCCAGCAGAATTCCTTCCACCTTGTCCCGGTGAGCTGAAAATGCATACTTTATGGTCACAGTCATTCAGATTGGAGTTTGTGGCCAGGAAAAGTCCTCTCAGGTAGTACAAGGAGAGCAAATATAGAGCAAAGCCCAGTAAAGGTGGAGTTGAGTCTCTCTTGCTGCCCAAATCTTTGCCCAAGAGCTACAAGGACACTCAAATAATGATAAAACTAAGAGCAGATATGGAAATTGCTTGTGACCTTGTGCTGTTTCAGCCATGATTGATCCAGGGTAAAGCTCAAGTACCTGAGAGTGAAGCACCTATAGGCTTTTCTTGACGAAGCCCAGAGTCTGTAGCTGGGAAAGCTGGAGTTGGTCCTCTGCTCTTATATATTCTTTAGTTTCTGCTAAAGCACTCTTTCAGCACCCAGAACCCTAACTCCAGCCAACTGCTGTTGTCTGCTCTGCAGCTGGTACTCGTGGGCTGAAAGCAGGGCAAGGCTCACTTGGGTAGCAGCTCTAAAGCAGTTTGTGTGAAGTTTGTGTGCAATCAGCAGTAATGACAAACCTTCCCCCATTCCCCAAACTAAAAAAAAACCTGAGCATCATAGGAAAAGGCAGGAGCTGCTGGCTCCACTGGAATTGAAGTTCCCAGAAGAAAGCTGGGAGGGTTGTGAGGGAGAAGAGTTACAGCAAGAGGTTGGTAAATAGAGAAGCCATCAGCTAGGGGAGAGCTGAGGCCGGAGAGCTCTCACCAGAGGCTGCATGGGGATTTTTTTTCTTTTCCTTTTTTTTTTTTTTTTTTTTTCCTTTTTCTATTAAAGCAAACCATTTTGTTATTGGGAAGTGCTAATTTGTGAAAGCAAAACAACTCTAGGCAAAGGGTGTGCTCTGACAAATTTCCCATATTGAGCAGGGGTGGGGAGAAGCATGAAAAAGAGGAGAAAATAAATGTAGAACGATTGCAATGTCATGGGGGGTAAGTGGTACGTTTGAGACAGGGGCTAAATCACTGCTAAATCACTGCAGGCAGAATTGATGTGAGACTGGAGCACACTGAGAACTGGGCAGGGGCATAAACCTAATTGATTTGAGGCTGGAGCAGGGAGTTAATTGGGGGCCAGGGTGGAACAGTAACTAACGTAGCGCAGTGATAGCCAAAAGCATATCTCACTATGCCGATTGTATCCCTTGTCCTGCCCATGTGGTTAAGCAGCAGCTGAAACCACAGATTCATTATTTGGGTTGGAGGCCAGTCCCATGTGTTTGGAGATGGGCTTGGGCACGTTTAGAGTGCTTGCAAATGCTGTCTGTTGCGACGGACTTCGGGAGAGAGACGCCGTGCAGCGTGGCTCAGCAGCACTTGTCATCCATGGCGTTGTTTTGGCTGGGGAAGAGGAGGAGCAATTGGCTGCCAGAACAATTATTGCAGCCATCATGGAAAAACAAGGGCTTTTGAAGAGAACTTTATTCCTCAGAGAAGCAACATATGTCCCCAAGGTAATTACCTAGTCCAGGGTCCACAGTTATTCCTTACACAAATGTTCCTGTTCAGTTTTTTTTTTTAAAGACTCTGGAATTGAGCACTCAAAATTTGAAAATGCAAAGATGAAGGTTGCCTGGGCAACTGCTTTGCACTGAATGAGGAAATGATCTTGTGAAACAAACATTAAATGATCATGTAATTAAAGACCGAATCAAAATTCCACTGTACGAGGAAGGAGCCTAAATTAAAGTTGACCAGGCAACTTTCGGTTTGGCGTCTCCGAAATATTCACAGCTTAACTTCAACCAACTTCTGGAAATTGATTTCTCCTCTTGTATGCAATCTTCTGGTTTTCTTCTGGAAGGAAATTTATGGCACGACAATGTTTCGTGGCCAAGCACACCTCTAGCCACTCTCTGAGTTTAGCCTAGGAGCTGTAGAGTCCCAATGCAACCACCTACCGCTGGGACAGAGGGAATGACTTAGAGCTGTAGGAACAACGTGACTTTTCCCTTTGTTACCATGTACAGTTTGCCACGCCATGTCAGAGGGGTGGTGAATTTAGTCTACGTCAGATGTGCCAAAGGAAGATGCAAGAAATTAGTATACAGATGTAGAACAGTCTGTCCTCAAGAGCATTTCACCCAAGCCACTAGTAGTTAGAGGCTGTTTTAAACCCTCAAGAATAATTTTTATAACCCTTCCAAAGCCTATTTTTTATCTATTTATTGGCATCAGCATTGGGTTTAGATTTCACCCTTTCACCATTTCCATTACCCAGTGTGTCAGAGCAATGTGGTGACTCGGTATTCCTGGGGTCTGCTTCAAGCTCTGGGGCAAGAGTGTGGTCCAAAACAGTTGTTGGCGATCTGTCGTCAACAGCACAGGCAAACGCCTGGAAACTGGGATGTTAAACGGCCCTCGGTTAAGAAAAGCTTCTGAGTGATATCCACTGCTTTACAATGTCTGAGTCTTTCTAAATAACAACTTCAGTTTTGTTCCCTTTGCAAAACCACAGTGGCATCTTCCAGTGCATTACAGGGCACTTGCCATTTCAAGCCTGTATTTAAGACTTTGCATCAGCAAACTCCTCTCTTTAAACACACGCCCGCGTTTTTTAGCTTACACATTTTTGAGCTTACTAAGTGATAGTTACACAGAGCTCTTACCATTCTCTTGCTATTTTCAAGGGCAAGAAATGTCCGTACACGCAGCGTGTACCAGGGCCTGGCTTTTTATTATTATAATTGTTATTGTACTTAGCTGTCTGTCAATGCAGAGCTTCAATTTGACACAAATTATCTCCACAGTGGTGTGTTCCTACTGTGAGATGCTCTCGCAGCTCCCAGATCCAAGCAGGAAGGCAAAAGACTAGTTTTAACCTTCTCCTGTTTGCACCCAGTCTAATTTTGCTTAATGATCTCGCTTTAGGGGTTTTTTTTCTTCTTCTTCCCTTTTTTTTTTTTTCCTTTTTTTTTTTTTGTGTTGTAAAGCCCAGGCTATCCAAATAGTTCCTGGGAATTGCACCAAGGAATACAGCAGTACAAGAGGGAAGCTTTAACTTGCACTTGCAGAGCTGAGCGTGGGTTTGGGATGCTAGAGTGAGCTCTTGCTCATGACTACTTCTGGATTAGGCTGCCTTTCTTTGGTAGCTCTTTTTCCTCCACTGTTTCAGGTGCTCTTTGGCAATGTGGAGTGTTGGTTCTTGTGGTACAGGCCAGCGTTAAGGCTGTGGGAAAGAACAATTGTCTAATGTCTAGGTGGCAATGTGCTGTCTCAGTTTGTTTTCAATAACGATAGCTGTGGTGGTACTTTTTAATCTTGATGATAGTTGTGTGAAAGGTTTTTTTCTCTACTTGATGTTTATGCTGGTAACAAGGGCAGAAGTTGATGCAGGTTTGGGAGGTGTCTGGAAGACATCTTCCAGTGCTGTAGTTGTGTGTGTTAATGAGCACATATAGTGCCTGTTTCTAAGCAGAGGAAACCGCGTCTGTTGAATTCAGCTCTGTACTGCTTTCATTTTTCCAGGATAGGTTAGGAAGTTCATTCAAAGTTCTTCCTTTACTGTGGGACATCTTTGACATTTTCCCATTGACACAGACCAACTGGTGTGATTCAGTGACCTTCTGCAGCAATACTTAATGTTGGATCCCCTTCCTGCTTCCCCACCCAGCCTGCTCCACCATTGTGTCCTCGTCCAGCTCTGCTGTTTTGCTGCCACCAACTGACTCCCAGTCTCCTTGCTTGGCCAGAAACAGAATCTCTTTTTTTTTTTCTTTTGATTATCTATACAAGTGTTTTCATTCACAGACTTTGCCCAACCTGTCTTACTTCCACTCATCATTTGGCCCTAGTTCCTTACAGAGTCAACGTCCACTCGGCAAGACCAGCTGTAACCCGTCTTTCCCCATCCCATGTTTCAGTTTTGCTTGACCTGTTATTACATGTATTTCTTTCCATCCTCCCAGTCTTCCTCACGTGTCCTCTTCTCACCCCGTTAAATGAAGTTGTTTCCTTTTCTGCATCGCTCAGACCCGGAGATACCCAGGGAAAACCGATTCCCGTTCTTCCATCCGAGGCCCCTCTTCAGCAGCTGGAAGCTGCAATTACAGGGGGAAAAAAAAAAGTCTGGTTTGAGTTTGGCAAAGTTATAGGCAAATTAAACAGTCTCTTATAATGGGAAGTGTCATACAACCTTAATAACAGGCAGTGCTATCAGCCCCACCTATAATATGTATGTGCACGTGTATCAAAATGAAACCTGAAAACTGAATGAACATGAAAAGGCCTCGACCTACTTTCAAACTGATAGGCGTGCTCCCCATCTCTAATGCGAGTAGACAGGACAGGTCTTGTACATCTCTGGCTTCATTTTGCAGAAGTGTGTTACAAGTAGAGAATTATTGTGGAAGGAGTCTTGCAGACAGTAAAACTGGGGAAGGGATTTTCCTGCAGGTTCTCATTTGCGCGCGGGGTACGCGCACGAGCTCTTCTGAATCTCATCCGCAGCAACGCAGACAGACGTTGAAACATGTGGTAACCAAAAGTAGGTCCAAGCCCAGGCCCTCAGGTAGAAGGATCTCTCTCCTAACAGTCTCAGGCTGTACAGTTTCAGAGTCTGCTCTGCAGCTGCAACCCAGAGGAAATTTGGAGGGAGGGAGAGATTCACAGTGTCCTCTTTAAGCTCGCCATTAACTTATTAGGAAACCGAGAGCTCTTATTCCTGGAAGCAACGTTTTGTGAACTGTCATCCTCGTTTCCTTCACACGCTGGCACAGATTGCCTGCTCGACCTGAGGGCTGAAGCCATTTACATTTTTGATCTGCTCATCTCTCAGAAACCACTGCAGATTACAAATACCCTGAACCACGTTGGTTGCTGTGAGGATGGAGAAGTCTGAAGCAAGGTCCGGGTGTCATGTTTGACCTCGGCTGAAGTGCTGGTTCCAAACAGATCTTTGAAGCATCTTGGAGTCTCCTCTAGACTTCAAAGCACTGGCTGGTGTCTAAGGGACTGTAAGCAAGTATTTCCTTATAGGAGAGCTCTCCTGCAGCAGAACACTCAAACCAAGCTTCTCCAATGTCCTATAGATGGATTGGAGTTTATATACTAATATGATCTTCAAAAGGATTTTGAGTTGAAGCTGCGTAATTGCAAGACCTTTTCCTTCCGTTTTGATATTTCTAATGAGTTTTTTTACAAGAGACTAATGGTCTCTCAACTGAGAAATGCTTTAAGATAGCAAGTGTCAGAGGTGGCTCTCTGGCTGGGCTCCTTGGAGCTGGCACAGCTATGCTGTGGCCTTGAAGGGGGCAGAGCTGGGAGTGAAACCCTAGAAGCAAGCTGGTAGGTGCTACAAGACTGAGTGGTCAAAACCTCCGTGTTTTTTTCTGATGAGGCCATTTCTAATTTACCCTCATTGCCTCCTGCTGAAAAGCTCCTTTCCTTCTTCCCATGTGAACAGAGAGTGTGAAAGCAGCACCAAGAGTCTGCCTTCTTGCTTTCCCGTTCATTTTTTCATGCTGAAGTCCCATGGATGAAACCCATTCCGAGTGCAGGAGAGCTTTTCCTGTAGTTTACCCATGATATTCCTCTCAGAAGTGCTACCTCCAAAACGACTTGCTTTTAACATTAATTATCCTGTGAGCCAGCTCACAAAAGAGTACAGCACACAAAAGAGTACAGAGCCTTTGCAGGTAGGGCCGTTTTTCCTTTTTCATTAAGTACCACATGTGCCTCTCTTTGCATATGGAGAGTGGCTCCCCACCACCTTGAAGACATCACAGCCTGCACTGTAGGAACCAGAGCTAACAGGTATAAATTGGGTGGTTATTGTTTACTTCTGTTCCATAATGCTACCCACGTGACTTAGCAATGAGGCTTGTGGTGCTGGAGGTGTGAGAATTAAATGAGAAGTTTAAAGAAATAATTCAAAAAGCCCAAAGGACACAAGCTACTGCTGGGATAACATATTTTGAGGAAACGAATCTTCCCTGCAAGGTTCAGTGTGCCCATGTGGCCTCAGCCCCGCTGGCGCACAAGTTGCTATCTGAAACCAGTCCGAGAGGAGCTGGGAGGAGAGAGAAGGGTTAATCTCTTGTCCTCTGTGCCCAGGGGAATGTTTATCTGGAAGAGAAGGTCTCCTTTCCTTGGTGAGTTAAGTCAGCCTCTCCTTTGTTTGATGCTGCCCATTTGAGGAAAGCTTCTCCCTGACCTTCTGCCAGAGAGACTGATGACAAGGATGGTTTGAACTAACCTTGACATTCACCAGGGTAAATGGCTTTTTCCACAAGTAGTCAGCAAGCAAGGAAAGCCAGTCAAGAGCTAATGAATCTCTACCTGAGGGAAACTGAACAACAGTTGTATTTTTAAAGAAGGAAAGTCTTCCCCGACTCCAACTGTGCTTAAATGCTGGAGGATTAACTCTTGCGGCTCATGCCTGGGCCTTTCCATGTCACCTTCTCACTGGTGGCAGGGAGGCCCACCAGTTGAAGGCACGGGTAGGGAAAACCTCAGTGGGAAACACACCCAGCTCTGACTGATGTGATGCTGGGTGAAATTGCTGTAGTCCCTCCTCTCCTCATGGCAGACAGTAACCCTCTTGCAGCCCCACGCTGCCCTCAGTGCAGGGCATTAGCTGAAGGGACCTCAGCGATGGGTGGTTGGACAACCGCTGCCTACAGGCACTATACCCTCGAATGCACCTTTGAAGGAGATCTTAAGGCTGAATTTCAGTCCCGGGCTTTAGGAATTCACACGACGACTGTGGCTGTCACCAGAGCTCCTCAAATGTTAGTGGATGCATATCTATTGCACATGGCTGGTCTGTAACACAGGAAAGGACCTGGCTGCACTGCAACCTGGACTTCACACCAGGGTGTCCCCAGGTTAGAAAAGCAGAGGCAGGAGGAGCCTGCTGTGCCCTTTTCCTGCTGGGGAAGGAGGTTCTGTTGGCTGCCCGGTTGATATCTGGAAACAATAGAAAGAGCTTAGCGATTGCAACATATTTCACTTCTCTCAGTACTGTCCAGATGATGTATTCTTAGTCCTAATTAGGTTGTTCAAAGCCTAGTTTTTGTGAATAAGCCATCATTGTGTGAAGACTGGCCTGACAGTCCTCTGGCCTGTTCATTCACAAATCTTCCCTGTTGCTTCATTTAGTGTTAACTCATTAGGGGATTCCTCCTGCGACTGGAGGGAAGGACCAGAGGTTGTTGCACAGGATGAGGGTTCCTTGGGTGGGTGGAAAATGGGGGTTTGGTCATCCTCACTGTTTCACCGGAGCTCCTGCTCTTGCAAGAAGTTTGCAAGGGGACTGGCTGGTGAAGCAGAGCCTGTTTTTCTGGGACGCTGGGGAAGTGACTGTAGCCAGTTTTTGTCTGGCAGCACTTGGACTCGAGGCACACGGGCTGCTTTTCTGAGCCTGCTACTAATTCGTGTGTGCATAACTCCTACTGGCTGGACTAAATCGAGCTCTGTAAAATGTATTTATTAATACTTACTTCCTAGGGCTGTTTATTTAAATGTTTGCAAAAGGCTTTGGAAGGCTAAGCAAGGGGAAGGCACGAGCTCCAGCACTGAATCTTAAGCACTGGCAGTGGTGATGGTTGGCAAAAAAACAGCGATCCATTTTCCTGGGGATAACAAAAGTAGCGCCGATGCCATCTTTGTCGTGTGGTCGACTTCCAAGGCGTGACTGCAAAGAAAACCCTGCAGTGTTTTAAGGAGGGAATGAAACAACACTGGGAAAAAGGGCTGACGAAACCAAATGCAGCTGAGACACACGTTTGCTCCTTGGATTTGGCCCAGAGGGGCTTTGCCCAGGTTTCGCCCCTGCGTGTGAGCGATGGGAGTGGAAATGAACGACATCGGGGTTAAGTCGGGACTGGGGTGAGCACGTGGTGAGGTTTTGTGTCTCTTCTTCAGTAAGAGTGAACAGCCCATGCTTGGAGTGTGGTGCTGGAAGAGTGGGAAGGGCTGCAAGACCGTTGGGCAACCCTGGGTGAGGGCTGGCAGGGGTGTGCTGAAGCAGGCCAGGTGTGGAGCCCCCAGAGAGGCCGAGGCAGAGCTGCGACGCTGCTGAGGCTCCCGGGGAAAGAAGTTGTATAAGGGGAGGAGATAATATTTCATCTCCCTGTGGGTCAGTTGCTTCTCGGCAGAGTGTTCTCTGTTTGAGATTTGAGGATTTGCAGACAGACAAACTCCACAGCCCAGCAAAGGTCACTCTAAATATCAGACAGATAAACAGCACCTTCGCCGTGAGCGCGACTCCGATTTATGGTGCTCAATTTACTCTTTCCTTTACATGCTGAAGTGAAACCCATGCTTCAGAGAGCAGCAGCTGAGAAATTTTAAGCAACATAACTTCCTGAGGTGTTTTAAAAGAAATATGCTTTCCTGTAGCCACAGCCTGTTTCCTCCTTAAGGGATGGGGGTTTTTTTGCTCTTGTTGACTGTGTTTGCTTTGGAGAATTTCTCCTTCCTTGACCCTCCAGCCCTGCAGAAGAACACGACACCTGCCTCACAGTCCCTTTTCCAAAACAAGACACAGGTGAGAGTGAGTCTGTGGGAGCAAAGCGTTGGCCAAGGGCCACTTAGGAGGTGCTGGACCTGCTTCCTTAACCAAAGCTGTCCTTTGGTGGCTCAGCCCACCTGCGGTAAAGACAACACAACTGGCAAGGTGTGAGGCCATGGAGGCAGCTGTCTGCAGCCCTGGGGCAACCTCAGAACTGGCCATGGCAGATTTCACATGCTGCAGTCAAGGTAATCACTTGCAAAAGGGTGTTTTGCACAATTACCGTCCTCACAGTCAGACTGAGATAAGGAGGAACGAGGCATAAAGTAATTTCAAAGTTTAAATTTCTGCTACTTGTGCTTAGGTTGGGGAGAAAACTGGGAAATTCAACTTGGTACAAAACCCATGGAAGCTAAGAACTACTTTTTTTGGGGGGGATCTGTTCTTTATTCCAGATCAGATCCCAGTTAATACCACAGCTGCGGTGTGCCAGGTGAAACCCCTGTAGCTGGAACTTGCTTGTGCCATCCTCAGTGGAGCCCACCTTTCCCCATGCCCCACAAAGTATCTTTAAAGTGAATATAAACCATGTTACAGTGGAAACCCACCTTTACCAGTACCAGAGTGGGGAAAGGGGGAGTCACAGTAACTTAAGATCGGATTCCCTTCAATTTTCTTCTTGCTGATGGTGTGGACAAGGTGTATGTAATGAAACAATTTCTGTAGGTAGTGAAAGTGCTGAATGCAGAGGATGTACCAAATGCAGTTTGTTGGCTCTGGGCAGGAGGGGAGACTGTTCTTTTTAGGCAAAGGTGGACGTTTTGCTATTAAAAGATAAAGTTGTAGTGCCTTAAGTTCAAGTTTGACGTTTTATATTCTGTTTCACGCTGCTTTTTTTTGGTGAAACACTGTTTTCCTTGAAAGCATGGCAGATTAGTGAAGAGGAAGGCAGTCAAGCTGAAGCAGCAAACTCAGGCAGAGGGGCAAGGAACACTGTGTTTGTGGTGGTGGGCACCAAGGGTGTGTGTGTATATAGATCCTGGTAATTAAATCCCTCAGGAGGCAGGTAACTTCCTGGGTCATGGTACGAATAGGTTCCCCAGCTGCATCTCTCACAGCCCTTTCCCTCCTACTTTATGAGACAGAAGAGTGACACGCTATTAAAATTGGTTATTCTAGCTAGTTCACCTCCAAACACACTGGGGATTTGATATAATTACTGGAATATTCCCCTGCTACCCATGGTTGGGGGCAGTGGAGATTCAATGCCATATCGTGCTAGACAGGGCCCAGCGTATAGAAGGCTTCTTCAAGTTGTAATAGAAATGTCATCCAGACATATCATTTTCTTTCTAGTAATTTTTGACTCACTCTTCCATGACCTAAGTGGACACAGCCTGACAATTAGGGCTGGGTGCACCTCCCATGCAGCGGTAAATAAACCCATCAGTAGGCGCTGGTGTCTCCTGACAGGAACCCTGGGTGACTCCGGCTTGGCACAAACAAGCGCTCTCGCGCCAAGCGTCCTGGGGAGAGCAGCAGCCATGCCAGTTCACATTGAGTATCCTTTGGAGGAAGTTAGTGGTTTGGCTTTTCACAGGCTTCCTCAGACCTGAGGGCTGTGTCAGGCAGCAGCACTGGACTCGAGCTGTTTGTGAGCTGGGACTGAATCTGATGGTAGCGCTCAGTGTTGTCATGAAAAGCCACGTTCTGTCTCCTCTCCCAGAGGTTTCTGTGGGAAATGTCACCAGTGTTGGCACTAGGGAAAGGCTGCAGAGGCACCTGGCGTTTGTGCATCTCTGCTGTGACGCTTCCTTGGGCTGTGGTGGTTGTCCTGGGGTCAGGGTCAGGAGAGGGGACGGCCCCTTCCCGCTCCCCCCTGGGCCTGAGTGTCACCACTGGGCGTTTCTATGGTGATAGAAGCTGGGCTGGTCTCCATGGTTACAGCCGTACCCTGGCAGTGGGATGGGGAGCTGCTGCTGATGGCTGGGGGTACCCGGCTGTCCCAGGACAAGGGCACTGAGGAGCAGCGGGGCAGCACCAGGCTGGGGAGTGTCAGGTCATGGATAACAGCTGGAGGACAGTTTGTCTCTGCTGCCAGCCTCAAGGTGCAGTGCATCTCCTCCTGCCTCTCTCTGAGGCCTGCAGTTTCCCTACATGGACAGGAACTAAACCCCAGCCCCATTAATCACCTGGCCTCTAATATCTCCCTTGGCATTTCGGTGTGCTGTATCCCACCATCCTGCAGGTGGGAATGTCCCTGGGAGGGCAGGGAAGCTCAGGAGCAAGACCACCCACAAGTGTCAGAGACAGGTAGTTTGTTTCATCTCTGCTCATGTGATGTGAACGTGCACCTGCTCAGCCTGATCTTCACCAGACCCATGAGCCCTATTGCCCTGCAACTGTGAGAAGGGAGGCTGCTGACAGCCACCCATGCACAGATGCTTAAAGCTAAGCAGAATGTGCTTAAGTGAGCAAATCCTGATGGTCAGGGAAGGCCTTCCGTCTCAAGAAAGGCTCAAGCAGGTAAGGTCAGACATGAAAATAATGTATGCACCTGATAAAGGGTGGGGGGGGGAGTGTTATTTAAATTTAACACGGGATGTTGAAGGTGAACTTCGTGTTTCTTGATTGTTGGGCAGTTAAAGGAGCTGTGCTGGCTGCTTTTATCCTTGCATTGGTTTGGTTGAGCACTGCCTGCATTGGCATTTCATCTTGTGTGGACGCTTCGCTGCTACACTGACCTAACAGCCATAGGGAAAGGGAAACCTTCCAGTTCTCAGATAAGCCCCAGGCTGTGAGGTGTGAGGGCAAAGGCATGGGCCGGTGCAGTTGCCAAAGCACTGATGAAGGAATGGCCATTTGTTATTTCAAGTGATCTAATGCTGGTAAAGGCAAAGAGAGACATAAGCACAATAGTAAACAGCATTACTGTCACCGAGGGCTCTGGGAAGTGTTGTATCGTCTTCATCTGATGTGGCTGGAGGTTTCTTTCTCTTTCCTTTGCTTGAAATGCTATCGATGATCCAACTTCCATCCCTATATGGCTATTTATCTTGGTGTCTCCTGGGGTGCTAGCAGGCAGAACGTGCCTGCCCTGCCATGGGGAAGGGGGAAGACAATGGAGAGAAAGATTAACCTGGGAGTGATTCATTTGTGCTAAAATTGATCATGCCAAGTCAATGTCAAAGCAAAGTGCAGTGGAGAGGCTGATTTCAGCCCGGGCATGTACCCATCGAGAAGAAAATCTGTCCCCTTTCAAGCACTTCCAGTTAAACACCCTCAAAAAACAGGCACCTCCTTCCTTTCTGCCCAGATTAGCCAAGTCACTTCTGACTTCCTACTGATTTCCAACCTTTTTAACCCCTTTTGAGCTGAATGTGCTGGTGTCTCTGTCCTGGTCCACTCACGAGAAGGTAAAGCTTCACACTGCAGAAGGACAAAGTCCTTGCCACAACCTCTCAGCTTCCCCTAACTCTGTGTGCAGCCACTGCCTTGCAGGTGGCACCAGGCACTACAGGTGAGGCAAAAGCCAAAGTATTTCTCCTGGCTTGCCTGTCTGCCTTGCCCTGTGCAGTTTTCTGTGGTGGATTCAGCAGGCTTTTCCCATAGAAAGTAGGAGAGAATCACCTTCAGAAAAACAAAGCAGGTAGAAGTGTGTAATGAGATTGCTGACCAAAGAGACCCTGCTGCAGGCTAGCACCAAAGTTTGGTTTTGATCCCTTTGCTTGCTGCAGCTCAGATGAGTCCTTGGGCTGGGGGGAGACGCACTGTGGCCTGCACAGAGTGCAGGAGAGTGCCCTGGAGCTGGCTACCCCTCATGGGCACTGTGGCCAGAAAGGCCCTGAGCTCCAAAAGTGAGAAGATGTGGAAGTGCTCCCTTTTCCTCCAGTTGAATCCTCCTGGATTAAA
Source organism: Urocolius indicus (assembly GCA_013401255.1). Lineage (NCBI taxonomy): Eukaryota > Metazoa > Chordata > Aves > Coliiformes > Coliidae > Urocolius > Urocolius indicus. Next base: position 75,403 of record WBNH01002598.1, on the reverse strand, counting down.
GCTGCACTTTAAATTGTATTGAAGAGTTTAAGCTTGTGTCTGATTTGCTTTTGCTACTGGTGGGAGAATCAGAGAGGGTAAAGGTGTGTAGTGACTTTCTGGATCAGTCTTTACGGGAGGAGTTAAAAATCAGAGATGATCCCCACAGTGACCCTCTACAGAGAAAGCAAAGAGGCAAAGGCTCCTCGGTACATGCCTGCACCCCTTCCCCTCCCTCAGACCCACAGGTAGGGCATAATTGAGCCAACGCTGCCCTTGTCTGGCAGCATTCCTGCAAGCAGCAGCACTGGGAGGCCCGGCTGCCCCGTGGCACCTGGCTGTGGGAAGGTCAGTGCCAGGGCAGGCTGTGCTTTCCCCTTTGTTTTTCCTCCCCGTCGCCCCGTGGCAGCCGTCAGGGGTCAAACTGCGGGAGCACCGAAGGGCCTGGAGATTGTTAAGCACCGAATTTTGTTTACTCCCTCTTTTATACGAGCATATTTCACCTCGGAAGCAGAGGGGAGGGCTCCTTCGCTTGCAGAGCGAGCATCCTCTCTGCATCCATTTTAGGACTGTGCCTGTTCCAGGCAGCTCGGTGAGGGGAAGGAGCCGTGGGGCTGCAGACAGGGCTCTCCAGCCTGGGGCTGCAGCCGCAGTTAAAATATCACCTCGCCTTTGCCAGGGATTTTTTCTTTCCCTTATGAAAACAGAGTGGCCTCTGCATGTCAGCCCAGCCTGCCTGTCAGTTCTCAGCTGCACCATGGGATAAAGCTGCTGATCCCTTTTATCCCCTTCTGGGAGGAGTATTAATAGTATATTCATTTTTGTTCCATTTATAATTCATTACTGCCCAGTTATTTGGATTTACTTGTGTTAAAAGGCATAACGAGACAAAAACTTCACTGGTTAGGAGCCTGGGGAGGAGAGGAAGGCTCTTCCCCTCCCTCAGCCCCAGTCTGGCCCCTGGGGCTAGCAGGAACTGCTGGCTGGGGCTGGGCTTGCAGGGCAAGCGGGAGGTCACTTTGTCCTTAGGATGTAAAGCTTCAGAGGTCACCGTTGCTCACGAGTGTTGCCTGCAAACCCAGAGTAAGAGCTGATTTGCTTCTGTGCAGCCTGGCTTATCCCTAGAGCCATGCACCCAAACCTCACTCAGCTTAACCGCCGATCGAGCTCCCGTGGGTGTTTAAAACCCTGTACCACGGAAATAGCCGTTCCAAGCAGACAAGGGCACTCATTCTAAACGACAATTTCTCTGTATTGTTTCAACTTCCCTCTCCCCCTCCACGTTTTTATCCGCTCACGGTGGCGTAAGCGTTGGCGTTCCTCTGGGCATTGCAGGTTCAGGGCTGCAGGATCTGCTCTGCCCACAGCACACTCTGCAGGAGAGGCCCAGATGTTCAGAGAGGGGGAAAAAAAACACCCCAACCCAACCAACCCAACAACAACAAAAACGCTGCGGTTTTTAAACCACCTTTACGCTTTCCTGCTCCCGGGGCCAGCCCCCTGCATAAGATAAAACAGCCCGGAGTCTGCTTTCTGTCACCCCCCAGCTGCCCACCGTCCCGGGGGACAGGCCAGCAGAAGGGCTGAGCCGGCCGTGGCGGCTCCCGGCGCAGGGGCCGGAGCCCGGGGAGGGGCAGCGGCGGGACCCCCAGCCTGTTCCTCTCTCTGCAGCTGGGGCCAGCGCTGGGCTATGCCATCCGAGGTGCTTGTTCGTTTCATTGGGTTTTATTTTCTCGCCTGAGCTGCTTTCACAGCAGACTGTGACTTCAGCGCTGACTCCTGCGGCCCCATTGACACTAGGAGAGGATGTAGTGGATCCCTTCTCCAGCTTGGCTGGAGTAGGAACACATTTACTCTTGTAGATGATGCTGGTGCCCTCGTGCTTACCCCCTTCCACACCCCCATCCCTGCTGTGACCACCTACAGTTTTTTTAGCTGGCTTAAATTAGCTGCTGATAGAGGTCTGGCAAGGTCAGCGTGGACGGCCACGTCCCAAATACACTTTGGGGAAATGATCTAAAATATGGGCAGGAAGTTTTATTTTGCAGATAGACCCATGCAGAGTTCTGCAGACAGAGAAGTAGAGATGGACAAATCAGTCAGCCGGGGTGCCTTTGATCCTGAAAGCTCTCAGCCTTTGAAGGATTTTTTTTGCGTATTAGTGAGATCCCCACTCTCAGCCATCCCTATCATCCTGCCTTGACCCAGTCACTCCCTTCCCAAAGGGCATTTGGAGATGTACGACTAGAGTTACTGGTGGGCTCCCAAGATGAGAAATCCCAAATTACTGAGGAGTATGCTGTGGGTTACCTACCTGTAGCTCCTTCTCTTTTGATTCCATACCCAGAATGGCCTTTCCGTAGCTCACAGAGCCTCCTGGGAGGAGGGTTTCGTACCATTTTTGCTGTGTGGCTCCATAATTTCTTCATTTTGTTTCATTTTTTTGCACCTCTGAAGACTAGAGGGTAAGTGCAGTACCCCAGGCTCATCTTGCATGGGTTAGTACTAGTCATAAGGATCAAAAATACATTTTCCATTGAATTTTAACTCAGTATTTCCGATGAAGCTTTGGCTGTTCTCAGACAGGGCAGAAATGGCAGTGTTTATGCCCAAGTACTTCCCCAACTTCTTGAGCGTTCTGGCCTGGATACCAGTCTTCACTAGTAAAATTTAGACTCCCTCCTCTGTTTTCAGAAGAGTTGCCCTGGATTTGGTGGAGTGTAAATGAGATGAGAGCTCAGCTGTATCCTGTGAAACTTCTTAGCCTGCTCTGCATTTATCTTATCTTCACTGTTAAGAAAGTCCTTGCCTTGGCTGGGAATTAGATGGGCGAAGCACGACACAGTGTAGACACATAATTTCTCTTTTTTCTTTGGTTTCCTCAAAAACCCACGACTTAAACCGAAGGGAAATAAAGCCAGGTCTGAACCCCACGCCTCGTTAGTGCTGTGTTCGTCTTGCCCTTCAAAAAAGGCCAGAAATGGAGGCTAGTGGCCCATGGCAGAGTGGCACTGGTGCTTTTGCCCTCGCCCTCATGCTGGAGCAGTGCCTGTGCTCAGTTTTTGCTTGTCTTTTGTCCTTGCCACCATTTTTTATGGCACAGAGAGCAGGTGGCGCAGCGAGGGAGGCACAACAGAGAAATAAACAGTCTAGGCACTGCTGGCAAGTGCCCTCTTTTTGAAACATGGCACCTAGTGACTCTGTCCACCTATTTGGCACGGCTTTGGGGTCTGATATGTTTTTGAAAGGAGAGCAGAGACCCTTAAAGAGAGGGGGAGAGGGGGCAGGGAAGCTGCTGGCAGCCCCTCTAAGGGGAGCAGGGTTTGCAGCCCCCTTCACAGGCATTGTCTGGCATTGTTGTACCAGACACGCTCCATTCACGGCCTCTCTCTCTTCCCTTTTCAGCAAGTGCCCACTGGTCCTGCTCTGTTTGTCGGCAAGAATGAGCTGCTGGGAGGAGGAATGTTTCCCAGACGAGGGGTGAGGAGGTCAGTCTGGACCTCTGGCCACGGGCGGCGGGGACTTGCAGCCGTGGCATGTGAAAGCAGAGCAATCCTTTGAGGGTCTGGCGGGGGTTTGTTTGGATCCGCGCGCCAGAGCTGCAGTTCAGATCCTGAGATGAGCTGTCAGGTCATCTGCTGTGAAATCCATTATGAAAAAACACCCGGAAACTGATGCTTGACTTGAAATCCTTAGTTTGCTAAATTGCAGAAACTCTCTCTCTCAGCTTTTGTCACGTGCATATATATGTGTGTAAGGTATTTATACACTCACTCGCACGCAGAGGATGTTCGCAGGAATGCCTCGTGCGAAGTGGTAGTTGAACAAATCTGTCACTGAAACTTCAATTCCAGCTTATTACACTCCCAAGATCTGCTGTTAAAAGTGAAAACACATCTTGAGAAAAAGTTCACAAGAGCCTGAAGTAGATGAGCTATTGAAATGCAATAGAAAAATCTACCCCTTACAGATTAGTCAAACAAGAAATGTAGTCCTGCATGTAAACATTGTCTAACTGTATTGGCAGGGTAAATGGTTCCTGATTTACTGCTGCAGGAGTAGGTGGCATTTCCTTAGACTGTGGATACAAATATAAATCATCCCCAGGAAAAAAACCATACATTTCTAATGTGTAAATGTGGTCGAGCGATTCACACAGTGGTAACAAATCGGGCAATTACCAAATTATCAAATGTTTCCAATACTATTGTTAATCTCTAGTAGCAACAGTGTTTGCTTTGACACAAAATAAATCCTCGGAGTGCTTGAAAAAGTAATTTTAACCCGTGGATGTTGTGAAAAGCCACAGCCCTGAGACAGGGAGATCAAAGAGGAATGAAGAGTCTGGTTGTGTGGATTTCTTGTGGTGGTGATGGTGGTTGTTGCCTCTCTCTGTGTTTTCAAGCTGCACGCTGCCTTGCGTGCGTGGTGAGTTTAGGCAGTAATAGTCATATTTACCTTTGCAGCCATTTGAATGCCTTGGTGTAAAGCACATACTCCTGAAGGAGAAAAAGATAAAGAGGGGAGCAGAGTAACGCAGGTGTTGCTCTCTCTGTAGGCAAAAAACAGTTTCTGCTCCACGTGCAAAGTATTTCCTTCTTTCTTCTCACAGTGTGTGCCCTGGAATGAGGGCATCGATGGAAATATCTGAGGTACAAAGGCATGGAGAAAGTAAGAGCTTGTGGTAGATCAAAAGTTTGAATCATTGTAGTCCAACCCATCGAGATCTTCACCGAGTGGCTTATAAAATTTAAGAGCTTCCCAAAAGATGCTTGATACCAAACCCACCATGCCTGTGTCTGTGTTCATTCTGGGTGCAAGGAGAGCTTTCATTCACCCCTCTGAAAATGAGAGACTTGGGTGAAGGGAATGGTTTGGGCAAGGTTTCTCTGGTTGTTTAAAACTTGCACACATTGGCACGTGCGCACAGAGCAGATCCTTACAGTGTCTCTTCTTAGCTCTATCAGCCACATCTCAAACCAGTTTCAGGCCTGACCAAAAGAAACCAGCATCAAAGAAGACTGTCAAACCAGTGACTGGTGGATGCAGCAGCAAACTGTCTTGCTTGGATATGTGATCCTAGGCTCGGTCCAGCCCCAATGGGAGTAGATTGTACCACTCACACAGGAGCATGTCACCATTGTACTTGTTTTTATTTGCATAAAACAATTATCCCGTGGACAGTGGCTTCGGAGTTGTCTAGACAACATGCTTTCAGTGGTATCGCTGACCTCAGACACACTGGGCCGACTCGAAATTAGCAACGAGCAGGGCTGGAGGGATGTATTATGGTAGTTATAAACCATAAGAAGGTATTTAAATAGATAGATAAGACACATGCAAATCTTTTCATTGCCATGACAACCATCTTGATATAGGTTTTCCATATGTAGCAAGAAGGGCAGAGCAAAAGGCACTGGAAAAATAGCAAGAACCTGTAATGATAATGAACCCTGACAGTGTATTAGTCTAGATTTTGGTCACTTATTAACTCTTAATAGAATACAAACTTCTATAGTAATACAGTGTTCAGTGGGTCAGGGAGCAATTGCTTCTAAACCTTTGCTATAAGGCTCTCTGTTGTATGGCTATACCTAATGTACCAATTCTTCACAAATTGATCTGACTGATTAAAAAACACTTTGCTATTAGATGTAAATTGCTGAGCTGCTCAGAAGCGCTTTGCAGGGACGGCTGGCACAAAGCATGAAAAGATGTCATTTATGGCCATCTCTGTATTTCCCTCCCAGTTTTATTGTCCTGGCCAGGGATCTCGTAAATCTGTACTTGCAGATGACTGTCACGTGGTAGCTGGGCTGGCCGGTTTCAAACCAGAGCCACGGTGCAACCCCTCAGTGCCAGTGTGATCCCTCCACATATTACCTGGCTGAGCAGACCACAAATGGATAGTTGTGCTTTTTTGTTCTTCTTTCTTATGCTTCTTCATTTCTTCTAAGTGCAGACACTGTAGTCTGAAGGGCAGCTCCTGGCTCTAATGATGCCTCCTGTGACCAGCCAGGGTCCCCTCCAGCAGTATCTTGCTCAGATAGATGTGCAGGATGAAAGCAGCTGCCGGAGCACAAACCTGGAGGCGTCTTGTCCACCCCATCTGCATCCTCTGTGCTTGTGCCCCGCTCTGTCCGGAGATGCTGGGGCATGGATGGCCCAGTTGGGATGGTCTCAGGCAGACTACCACACTTCAGACAGTTTTCTCCACAGATTAGGTGCAGCAGTAGAGACTGGGGTCTCTGGAAAGGAATTGTGGTTAACCTTGCAGAGTTTTGTTGTTGTTTCTTTGATGGCAGTGAAGATGCAATTGTAGGGACCAAGTTTGTTGCAGTACATCCTTGTGACCACTGCTTGCTGTACCTGTAGTGGATGATTTTGTGTGAGTAAGGGTGTTTGGAGGTGAATGGCCCACAACATCCTTTCCCATTGCCCCATTTCCTTCTACCTCATCAAGCAGTGGGGCCTCCCCCTGCCCAGCCCAGCTCTGGGTCAGGGGGGCAACTGAATCTGCCACAGCTTCTGCACCGTCTCTTGTCACCTCCTTCCTATCATACTCCACATAAAAGGCCTATCCTTCTTGACAGAGCCCTTTCTAAAACCCTGTCCTTTTATTCACGCTCTTGGGAAATAATTTTGGCCAGCACTGTTGGGCTTCTGCTGTGCAGCTCCCCACAACACCCACACCAAGCCTCCTCCTTCAAACTCCTTTTGGGCAGTGAGTCCCCCAAGCCCTTGAAGGTGATGCAGCAGGTAGGGTGCTACAACTGCTTATTATTTAGATAGCAACTCTTTTACTATTGTTTTGTGCTACCCCTCTCTGCCCAAGCCATGAGGTAGCCAGGAAGACATTTAAGCAGGCAGCATCCTGCGGTCCTGCAGCGTGCAGCACCGAGCACAGCAGCTCCAGCCAAAAGCCTGCGGGTGATACCACAGTGCAGGGAATAATTAAAAAGCTGTGCTCGTTTCCCAGATGAGATACACTCCTGTAGCGTGTAAATCAGTCACAGTCCTGGAGGAATAATCCAGGCGGGATAATTGTGCAGGGGAAAGGCCCCAGGCGTGATAGGGGTTTGCATTAGCAATGCCTTTTCATCCATCTGTCTTTTGACCAGAGCTAGAGAGGGACAGAGTTTGACTTATAAGGATGTTTTCATCAACTGATTATTTCAGTGACAGAGCTCCTGAAGTACACACAGACACTAAATACCTTATTTGTGTACAGGAGCAGCCAAGGAGCCAGGGACTGAAAGGTTTCCTTCTTCAGAGATTAATCTGTTCAGGATCTACCAGTTCCCTTATAATCCTGGAGAATTCAACCATCAGCTGGACTGGAGGATATATTTAACCTTGAGTGTTTCTCCATCGAATACAGTGGAAGCAGGAATGGCCTAAAGAAGAATCTAGCTCAGAGCAGGTATTACATGATATAGTTTAATGATATTACTGTCCTTACCTATTAATTAGGCTAAAGAGGAGCTGAGGAGCCCTGCTCATGACGAGTGCTTGATCGTGCTGTTCAAGTGTGTCAGGAGCCCTGTCTCATACCTCCCAACACATCTCTCCCTTTTTGGTGTCCTTAGGGGAAGGTTAAAGGTGCTGAAAGTGACTGGTATCAAAAAGTATCCCAAGAATGAACATGAAAGCAATGCAAGGGCAAGTGTAGTTGTCCTGCAGTCAAGTGATTTTACAAGTCCTGTGTAACGTATGTGCTGCTGACAGCAACTACGCTGTTAAAAAGTGTGTTCCAAAGTTGAGAGAAGGCACTTTGGTGCTAAAGAGTCTCCAACAGGCTCCACCCATGTGTTTTCTTTTTAGGATCACCTAAACTTTATTGAAGGCTAACCACAGAACTGAAAATTGTTGGTATTAACACTCTAGGGCATGCTGTGTGCTGTGTTTCTTATCCTGAATACGTGTTCTGGTTGACAAGTTTTTGGGGTGTTGTTTTGCCTTCTAGATATTCAGATATTCTTTTGACATCTGGGAGTTTTAATTAACAGCTTCTGCGTGTGTTTAAAGCAAAGTAAACTTTCTCAGAGGCTCCTTGATGGTGAGGAGCAATCTTATTTATGAGCACTGGCACCTGTCACGTTGATTTGCAGAAAGTTTTTGATTTATCCTAAAAAGAACACGTTACGCAGCGGATTTGGAGGAGTTAAAGGGAAATCTGCAGGGTGACTTTAATCTTTATGTCTTTATATACTTGAGGGCGTTTTACTGCACCTCTGCACTGCTTTCACTACACAATCATTTTCTGCTTTAGAAATGTAGCCATTTGGATCAATAGTTAGAGTACAATATATTGTACCTCTGATGGGAGCCTCGCAGGACAGCCGAGAAGCGCCACGGTGATTTCGCGGAGCGCTTGGCTACCCTCTGAAATATGCTTTTAGAAGTAAAGCTGGCAAAACATACACTGTGCCAAATTTACAAGAGCCCTAATGAAATTGTACTTACTCCACTTACTTGTATTAAAACTAAATTAGGAAAAATGGCATGTAAAGGGATGTTCCTTGGTGGAAACACGGGTGTTTTAATAGGAAGCTGTTAAGTGCTAAGGACTGGGCTATCTGCCTTTCTGAGTCTGTTGTAGCAGCAGTTTTAAACCCCTGTGGAACGGCGTTGGCTTGTTTGGGTGGGTTTTAGGAGGGAAAGGTTTCTAGCTAATGCGATAAGTGTGGGTTTGCTGAGCTTGATGTAAAAGAATGTGGGGCGGGGGGAAATGATATTTGGAGACATTTGCTCAGTACACAGAACAAAAAAATAAGAGGATCTAAAAATACACGTCCCTTAAAGCGTTAACAAATGTATCCTGCCCGTCGCGGATTTTACAGTAAATTCTTTATCTATAAACAAACCGGGTTATCACAGCTGTTTATTGTACTGCTAGCCCTGATCCTAACCTTTATGTCTTTATTGCTTACATACCATTCCCTTGTTTATACGTCTGTACCAGCCTGTGCCCTTGAACTTGGCCCCTGCGAGCCCTGACCCGGCGCTGGCTCGCTCAGCAGGTCACGGCGGCAGCGGGTGAGTGGGAGCCGGGGCTGGCAGGCGGCCCGCGGGCAATTAGTGCACCGGCCACAGGCTGAGCTGCTGCAGCCTGCCTGGGCTGGGGTATGGCGGATGGGATGGGGTGGGATGGGATGGGATGGGATGGGAGATGCCAGCTGGACTCCTCACCAGCGCCCAGCAAAACTGCAGGAGAGCTGTGCTGAGGGCTGTGCTGAGTGGGGCGGGGGGGGGCGTGATGGTTCACACTGCAACACTGTCAGTCCCCCTCCCATTTCAGCTGCCAGGATCAGGCCTTGGCAGCATGCACAACAAATGGAGAGCCCTGTGTTCTTCTACTCTCTATTTTTTCCCCCCCTCTCCTCTGGCTGATAAGCTGACAGCCAGACGTGCCTTGTTCTGATAACTCAGCAAAGTTTGGCTTTCTTACGGACAAGCAACCCGTGCCCTCCAGCATCCTCACCAGCAAGGCTTGAAGGGCAACACGGAGCGGGCAGCACAGCAGTAAGCAGGGACAGGGACGTGGCTGGGAAGATCTGACTTCAGATCAATGATAAACTTCAAGCATAAGCCAAAATGTACTTTACAAAAGCCCTGACGTCCTACCCAGTGGATTTCAGTGCATAAAGGATTTTGGCTCAGCTCAGTGGGCTGCATAGAATCGCAGAATGGTAGGGTTGGAAGGGACCTTTAGAGATCACCTAGTCCAATTTCCCTGCAGAAGCAGGTCAAGAGTGCAGGTGCAGTATGCTGTGGGCTCTCTGAAACATGGGCTGCACCAAACACACTGGGGCAAAGCAGTGGCGGTGTGCATGGTGAGCCTTCCTCCCCACTCCTCAGGGAAATCCTACCAGCTTTGCTTTTGGTTGCTGGAATTGGGATCTTCACTGAAAACAAACCTCCTGGTGAAAACATCTCCAGGTCTGAATCAAGTCCTTCATTTGCTGCTAAAAATAATGTCAGTGAATGGAAGAATTCACAAATTCTCCCAGGGAAAAGAAATGATGATCCCATTAACCTACATTACAGCCATCACCATTAAGAGATACCATTAACCTGCAGTTCCCACACTGTCTTGTCGGAGATACTGCAGCCATCCCTATAATTTTGGAGGTACTGCAGTCATCCCTGTAATTGTGTGGTAACTCCTGGCAAACGCTGACTTTTTAATAGGCAGCGTTGCAGCCAAGTACTTTGTGGGATTATAAGGCCCAATCCACACAGCCTTTCATGAGCGGTTTGGCTGCTCAGGCAAAAGCCTCTCTCAAACCACTCTTTGGATCAGAGCTCCAGCACAGGATTGGGTCCCCTGCCATCTCAAATGATAGGATTTTACTGCCTTTCGAGGTTGTGAGCTGTCATAATCGATCAATACGGAGGCTGATACGAGTACCAAGAGTTTTAATGACGTGCTGTCACGTTGCAGAAATTGTGGTTTCACTTTCTCAAGTAACACACGAGTTTTCAGTGGCTGCTCTTTGCACTTTTATCCTACTCAGCCGCTGACGTGAGGCTGCTAATGAGTATCACTATTGGGTGAATAAGTTTAACTGAATTCCTGCCAGTTGGAGAACTGAGATGTTATTGTTTCATATGAAGTCTATATTTACATATGTATGGACAATATTCTATTCTTTTAATGTATTCTGTTTATGCATTTAGTCTCTGACTACAAGCATTCTGCTAACGTTAGTGATCAGGTTTTCATGTGTTCAGAAGCATGAATTTTCTTCAGATTTTCACTCTGTGCTGTCTTTCTATCTACCAGCTCAAGATTTGGTTTTGTTTTATTCTTTGGGGGTTTGGGGCTTTTGTTTTTTTTCCTCAGAGGAAGGAGCTACAGAGAAGTCAGTGTGGTTTGGCAGTGAAGGAGATGGAGTGGTCCTCAGGACTCATGACTTAGTTCAGTTTCTTAGTGTCACCATAAGCTAATAATTCAGTCCTCGTGCCTCAGTTTCTCATCTGTAAGTGGTAATAGGTTACTCATGAGTACCATGAAGATATATGCAGTATATAGTTGCTGTTCTCAGCTTGGAAAAAAATGGTTTTAGAGAAAGCTGTTATTGGAAGTGAGCTGTTGGGAATTCACAAATCTCTTATGGTCTTAATTGTGTTGCCTGTTGCCCATCACCAAAGCAAAACTCTGGAGACATTCCAAACTCATCTGGACGAGTTCCTGTGTGACCTACTCTAGGTGGCTCTTCTCTGGCAAGGGGGCTGGACTGGATGAGCTTTCGAGGTCCCTCCCAACCCTTGAGATTGTGTGGCTCGGGGACCTTCAGGTCAGGAAGCCAACCAGACATCATTAGGACAAGGTCCTATAACCTTGGCTTCCATTGCCATGCCTGAAAAAAAGGAAATAAGTACTGTTTCTGACTAAGTATGCTTCCTGTAGTGCAGCTAAGCATCCTTCCCAGTTGCATCAGAGGCAGCTGAACCCTAAGCACGTGGTTGATAAATGATCATAGCCCTGATGCAGCCATCGAAGAGCACCCAGCAAACAGCACGTGCTTGACAACGTGTAGTTCTCATACCTTTCCATGAGAGATTTTGGTCTTTCTTTCCTACCCTTGCAGTTTGTCACTTCTTAAGAGTAGTTTCTGGGAAACCTTCTCAAATCTAAAATTAAGAAAGTCTATATGTCAAAGGCAGAACCTTTTATTGTCATAGATTAAACCTGCCCCCTGAGTAATAAGATGCATATTTATGTAACGAGAAGTCAGACTCAGGAAAACCGCTGCTGTGGCTTGTGATTTCAAATGAAATGGTCCAGTCTCAGGATACAAAGCATTAGATGCTGACATGCAGTGATGTGCATACTCCCCTGTCTGAGCTGAGTGGATTTCTAACTTTGCTCTAATTATCACTCACTTGATTCATGTCAGACCACTCACATTTAAATCAAGTTTTTGTGCTATTTAGACAGGTCCTCTGTAAACACAGGGAGAAGGAGTGGTTTCTGGAATGAATGGGAATGGCTGCCAGAGCCTCTGTCTGGCTCCATCTTCCATATGAACAAATTAATAGCAAGAGTCTTTCATGCTAAAATTTGTATGGCCCTCTGCACAAATTGCCCCATTTATTTAAGTATTTTCTGGTGGTGAGATGTTTTGGGGTGGGGGGTTGATCAAATACTTTCAATAACACACTGCGAGTCGAATTTAAGTGTAAAATGAAATTGTTTCTGTGTTCGGTTTGATGTTCTTAATTTAATCCCTGGTGGACAGGAGTCTGCTTTACAAAACCTTCACACATAATTTGGCACAGTTTGGATGATTTGCAGTCTCTCCCTGGCTCTTTCTGCGGAGGATGCCCTGAGCAGATCCTGCATGGAGGCTCGGTGACCTCTCCTCTCTCAGGAGGGTGGTCTCTGCAGGTCACTGTTCAGGTCATTTCTGCAGCAGAGTAAGGAAGCTTTGACCGTTTCTTCGCTTGTGTGGGTAAACAGAGGACTTTAATATCCAGCACTACTGGTCCCCAACCTTCAGAAGCTAAGCAGTCACCGAGGGGGATGGGGAAGAGATGCCAAAAGAAAGCGCAGAGCAAAGAATGTCAAGAATTTTGCTTATCTGTGACAAGTTTCGCTGGGTGTTTGATTATGGTAATAAGGATAGCTCATTAACAAAGGATTTTAAAGGAAAGTGCACCGTTGATAATCAGCCCTGGCCAAAGTACAGTGTACGTGTTACAGGGTTTTTTGTTTTCAGCGAGATATGTTTGAAATAGGGCAGCACTTGGGTGCAAATGTGGGATTTCATTGAGGGTGGGGCTGTGGCAGCAGAGGAAGGAGCTGTATCTACCAAAGATAAAGACCCCGTTGCCAGCAAGACCTGACTAAAACAGCACAAATCCCAGTCCTTAAAACTCTCCCTAATTGCAAATCTGCTCATTGTTTTAACTTATCTCTGCCAGTGCTGCGCTGAATTAGTCCTTTGGAGTCCCAGAATAAGAGGATCAAGGGAAGAGAAGAGGAAAGGGAGGATGGGAATGAGAGCAAATGAGAAATAGAAGAAAGCAAGATAGCCAGGGAAAAGGAGTTTGGGAAGGTGTCAGTGATAATTGTCCTTTGGATTCCTATGAAACTGTAAAAGCTTTTGAACACCCTTGCTGGACCAGCCACGAGAATGTTTTCCTTATCCCTGCTGCATAGGAGGCCTCTGGCTTGGTGCTGAGGGGGGGAGAAAAGGAAAGAAACGGTGCAGCAGGAGTTTACTTCTCCTGTTTGGATGTGTTCCAGTGTGTATCTTGCCTGGAATCTGGCCCAGTGAACGTCCCCCAGCCACCAGCCTCTGGGCCAGTCCCCCACATTAGGCTTGTTGGCTATCTCCCCCCCAACTCATTGCCCACTTTGTGGGGTGGGAGATCCACCACCTCTGTGATCACCTCCTTTTTCACCAGTTTGGCGCTGTAACAGGCAGCTGTTCTCACCAACAAGTAATCTGTGGGAACTTTCTCCAGCTCCACCTGATACCTGGAGTATTCATATTTTTGCATCTTTATCTCCTCGGGAGTTGATAATCTAGAACAGAACAGTACCCACACTGTTCTCCAGGCTGATTATCGAATGGTTCTGCTACCAGACACATTCAGATGACAGACAGGCTGCTTCTGGCCCTGTGTGGGTGCCTTTTTGAGCAGAAATTTTGTGTTATATGGAAGAAAAATGAAAACCACCTACACACTGGGCTCTTCAGGCGTACTCCATGGTAATAACTGAGTGCTGGCTGCCCAGCCCTAAAAGTGGTGGATATAACTGTGTTTCTTCTTCTAGTGCCTCTGGGTTGAAGAAAGCATTTTCATATCCACACACCTCTAATAAACTAAAACTGTAACGAGGTTCCTTCTATTTGTATTGCTCTTTTGTTGTCTCCTATGCGCATTTACATTGATTTTTGCCAAACTCCCCTGTACTGTAACTATACAGTTATAAACTGGTGTTATTGAGGGGAACTGAGGAGAGAAAGGACAGCCATAAAATTAGTGGTTGCAAACAAACACTGCAGCTCTATTTGGGCAGTTATCAGGAACACCTGGTCATTGTTGCATACAGCCTTCCTAATCAGAAAATCAGCCAGCCACCGATTGTTTCCTGAGCCACATCACACACCAACAGAACAGCTGTTTAATTTACTCCTTTTTTTTTTTTTTATGGTAGGATGTTCATATCCTGAATCATTGATATCTTTATTTTGCAACTTGTTTCTTTTCTCCCAGTGGTGCCTGCTGTAGAAGACGGGAGGGTCATTCTGCGTGCGTGAGGCGGCCCGCTGTCATCTTTAAAGGATGTGGTGCCCACATGGAAACCAAGTGAAACTCTCGAGCTTTCCTGAGTAAGTTGGGATATCCCTTCAAGTGAGGTGGTGAGGAACTGAAGGAAGGACAAGCACTGAGGGGGAAAGCCTTGCAAACTCTAGAAAGTCTAAAGCAAATGGGTTCAGTTGGCTTGAGCCTGTGCGAGAGCCAGCTACAACCCAATGCTTTATTGCCGTCTGGAAGTGTTTATTTTCTGAACATAAATTCAAGGGACAGATTCAAGGCATGTCTCGAAATAAAGCATATCATCATGTGAGCTAAGCTGACAAGGACAATTTACTGTACCCTGCATTCGTTCTGGGCCAATCGGAAGAGAAGAGGCTATTAACATCCTGAAATTCCCGCTGTTTGGCTCTCCCTGTCCCCTCCCTGAACTCAGCTCGGGAATGGCATGTGTTAACCCCTTGAGGGCCTCCCGTGCACTGTGCACATCCAAAGAAGGGACACTTGTTTAGGCCCCGTAGACATATGCAGTATGTCCAGCTCTTATTGACAGCAGCAGCAAAGTGCTTTAAAAGCCATGACACGGTCTGCGCTGTCTGGAGGCCCAGCACAGGGTTAACATCTTTCCTAGAGGCAGTTTCGGTGCTGTAGATGAACATTGACTTACTGTGATTAAATACGAGAGTTCACTGGTCAGCTTGACCTTGAATTCTCTCTCAAAGACAGGAACAAGTTGACATACTGTTCGTGTTTCCAGTGGCTGCAGAGTTCAGGGAACGCAGCGCGGCTGCAGCTCACATGCCACGGGCATCACTTAGAGAAGAGAAAGTTCATTTCCTACTTTTTAAATCCTGCCAGCCAGAAAAGTAACAAAACCAGGAGAGAGTCAGAAGGTAAAGCACAAAGGGCACAGCGGCAGATACAGCAGAGGAGAGGTGCCGTTCGTAGGCAGGAACGTGTTATAATAAAATCCACAAGCAAAAGTCCACAAAGGGCTGTTTGCATAGCAGCATTACAATATCTACATGTGTAAACAGAGGGAACAGCTCTTAAATCCACGTTACAGCCGAGACCGTTGAGTCTTTTACCTGCAGCCACGCTGCTTAGAAGTATTCCTCCCGACTCTGTGAGTGTCCTTGTACAGGACAGCATGATCAGCCCTGTTGGAACGCCGCAGCTGAGGGAAACGGTTTATTTGGGTTCTGAATGTGAGCTTTCTGTATACAGCACTGCAGAAGGGCAGGGAGGTTAACTTGTGTCCATTTCCTTCTTTTTCATCCTGACCCCTCTGTACATGGGAGGGAGAACAGATTCAGCACAGCAGCTCATTCCTGCCTCTGGCTCCCGGTGAAAAATGCATCTCTGCAGCTCCAGCCCCAGCATAAGAAAGTGTAAGCTGTAGTGTGTGAGGACAGGGGAGAGGGAGGCCTGAGAAGAAAGCTCTGTGTCAGCTTTTCTAAGTTTTCTGTGAAATCCAGGCTGGCACATGTGTAGCCTGGTAAGGCTGAAGGCACAGCATACCCAGGCATTCACAGACCTATAGAGCAAGAGTAGAAGCAGGAGTTAGACGCTGGATCCCGGGTCATGGTCAGCTCCTCAGACAGCGTCTCTGTTTGTTTATCACCATGCCTAAGAACACATCCAGTAAATCCACATGTATCAAAACCACACACTCTCCCCTCACCCGTGTTTGGGCCTGTTTTTCATTTGGGCCTTAGTCATTGCTCTGTATTTTGGCATGGAGTCATGCAGCAGGATCTCTCTATTTGACATCATGGTCACAGCTGTAATCAAAACATTTGTTCTCCTATCTTCTCTGAAATCACTGAGAGTCTCCTCCTCCCACTAAGGAGCCTGTCTTATTCATTCACTGGCTACTACGCATGGCTTAAGTATTACAACCTTCAGTACTAGACCAGAATAATGTAAGAGCCACAAAGAATCGTTTATCTGGCAAGACATATTTTAAGCTCTTGTGTAAGTTTTCCTGAGGGACTTCAGAATGTCCTACTGGGTGTCTGTAAAGACACCAAGGACTCAGAGTCATGGGTATCCTCTTTATTAGAAGCCCTAAAACACTCAGCACAAAGCTGAGTGAATTGAACTTTTCTGAAATTAAGATGCTGTATTGTCTCACCAAAGTCCTTCCAAAGATCCCTTTGAGAGCAGAGCGGTTTGTGGCTGAAAGGATCCTGGTGCTGAAATTGATCTTAATCTTCTATTACTGTAGAAACGTTTCTGTGCTTTAAAAATACACTCGCTATTTCTTACTTTCAGACTAGCCTAATCTCAAATTAGCTTTCTGAGCAAAGGTCAGGAGTGCAGGTCTTATTGGTTCAATTAAAGGAAATAACACAAAATCACACAGGCTATTGCAGAAGTCTTTGTCAACAACTTCCTGAATGCTGAGAGGCTGCTCAGGCATTAGCTGTCTATACAGCCAGATAATGCTGCTGTTAGAAACACATTAGCGTGAGAAATTTAAAATATAGATATATACGTGGCTAATAGATGCATTCATCTCAGAGCTTTCGCAGTAAAAGTCTTGGACTAGCGCTTCTGATTAATAATGAATGTTTGTCTGCTTGTTCTTGTCTTTTTTTGGTGTGTTCACAACTTAGCCTTGCCCCTCTCTCTTTTCCTTTATTTTCTTCCCCAAACGCTTGCACACAGTAAAGCTCAGATAACTGCACTGGCAGCTTGTCACGCTGTTCACTTGGCAATGTCCTTAATAATGATGAAATGTTAAGTATAACGTACCAAGAAATATTTTGGAGTTAGGGAAATGGCAGCTACATGGGGAAGGCACTTTGTGTTAGAGGTTGTTATACCATTGTTACGTTGATGAAAACTTGGGCTAATGCATTTGTGTCAAGATCCTCTTTTTAAAGCGATTTTCCTTTCTTTCTTTTCTTTCTT
The DNA here is from genome assembly GCA_013401255.1 of Urocolius indicus. Classification (NCBI taxonomy): domain Eukaryota; kingdom Metazoa; phylum Chordata; class Aves; order Coliiformes; family Coliidae; genus Urocolius; species Urocolius indicus. The sequence goes on along the minus strand of WBNH01002598.1, from coordinate 58,228 downwards.
TTTTTTTTTTTTTTGTTTGTGTCCTTGGGCCTGAACATTTGACCCTGAGGGAGTAGGATGGAAAGATTGTTTAAACAACAGAGAATTGTTTATTTCAGTTTTCTCCCTCTTATTTTCCCTTTTCCAGTTCTCTTTCCAGGTAAATCACTCGCGATACCAGAGAATCGCAGAAAGTTCAGAGGTTTGGGGCAGGAAACGCCTCCCCTCCCCCTGAAGTTTGGATTCAGAGCTAAATTTATCTGAATGCTGTCATTTCCCTGCTTTTCCTTCTCTACCTCCTTCACTACATTCCTCTTTCTCCCTCCCCATTCCCAGCCACCCAGATCTTATCCTTTCCTTGACCTGCAGCTCCCCCTCCCTAGCCTTGCACTGCTCTGTAATGTCCAGAGGCTGTGGCTGAAGCTGGTGGTTTCTGCTGTTGGCTTCTGGTGGTTCAGTTTAGTTTTTTTATACCTGGGCTGTACTATGGCAAGAAATGCTCTGTAATCCTTTGCCCTCAGAGGCTGTCTCCATCAACAACCATTAAAAGCAAGTCTGGTGGCCCCACAGATGAAAAGGCAGCAGCAGAGAAGTCCAGGCTTGCTCGTGGCTCTATGGGTGCAAGTGATCACCAGCGATGCAGCAGAAGGCCCTCATAGCTACAGGCCAGTGCAATTTGGTTGAGGTAAAAGGATTCTAGAATAGATGGAGTCAAATTCCCAGCCTTGCTCCTGCTTTCTCTGCCACGCTTTATACATTGGCATCACTTACCAATGTCTCAAACAGGTCTGTCCTGGTAGGGAATGCACAGAGTTCGACAAGATCCTTGTCTTTGGGGTTTTTTTTTTTTCCCTCATAAATATTATAGTCTTGCAGTGTGGCTATTCTAGTTTTTCACAGAAGTGGCAGGCAGCCAAAGGCTGGAGTCATTATTTGCAAACTCTAAAAATAGAGTCAAGATTTATAGGAAGAAAACAGATATGTCTTGTTATAAAACCATGAATAAGGATTGGCACGAACATAACGGTTTATTCTTTTTTGATATTGCTTATTGTAAATGGCACTCTATCTTTCTGGGAGATACACTAGATAGTTACAGTACAGAAACATTTCCTTTACTTGAAAGTGCTGGAGAACTGCAGTTTATTTGTTGTAAAGACTTGATTATTCAAAGGAAGCGATAAGAGATGAGTTAGCCCCTGGGAATTTAATGCATTGTTGGGGTTGGATGGTTTATTTCCTAAAAAGTATTAGTGATGTTGTTCTGCAGGTCAGTGCTGATAAAACACATCTCTGCCCAGCGAAAAGGCGTCTCATGAGTTGCACTTGTGGGTTAATACTGCTCGTTATTGTAAACTGGGATCATCCTTGATCTAACTGATGGTTGTAACTCTCTGCACGCCGTCTCCTTCCTCATAGGCTCTGGCACAGCTCTCTCAGGGGGCAAAAAAAAAAAAACCCACAGGAGGAAGAAAGAAATGGGGGAAGCATAGTGAAAGGGAGGGAGAGGTTTTCACAAAGAGTTAAAAAAGGCCTGATGAAATCCTTACAATGTACACCATATGGCTTGACATTTACCAGATTAGTTAAACATTTCTACTGGGGATAAATATTCCTGCACATCGATGTAAAGAAATTGCATGAGACAAGGGCACATACAGCATATTTATGCCATGGAGTAATCTTCCCCCCTCTCGCCTTTGCTAGCAGAATGTGGGTTACTGAACGTGTAAGGGCCAAGCGTACTGAACCCAAACGAACCCCTTCTCCTCATTAATGTGGCTGCAAGCACAAGCCCCCTCCCAACGCCGCCACAAACGCACTCAAAACTCTTCACCCCCCTAAAAAAAGTTTTGAATGAGCGATCACTCTATTTGAAAATAAAAAAAAAGCAAATCCAACTCTGTGAAGAGGCTAAACCATTAAAGTTTGTCACAATGTATTTCAGGCTTGAGGTTGCCTGTGGAGAGATGGCTGTGATGGCTGCCAAACTGATTGGAGGCGGGTTGATGCAGAGGAGGTGACTGCTGGTGCCCGTGTCTGGTGTAGACTACTCCGCTCCTTGGTGAACAGCCCTAAAGCCATAGATTTCATTTGATCTTTGCAAAGGCTAACATCTGTCTGCTGTCATTTTAGTAAGATTGATGACAGGCTGGGATAGGGGAGGAGGAGGGGGAGTGCAGCGGGAGGAAGGCTGGTCCCCGCAGCCCCCGCTGGCTGTGGCCGAGCCTGCCCGGAGTCGCTGGCCCAGACCCCTCTGGTCGGCTGCGGCAGGGGCAGGGAGTCTCTGCTGCAGCTCTCCGGCAGTAATTGCTCTGGGTTGGCACAGCGGATTGCAGCAGCTCAGAGATGTAAAGGCAGCGTTTTGCACCTTATATATCTTAATAGATTATTCGCATCACAGGCAACACGAGGCAAAATGTTATGACAACCATAAGAATGTAGTTTACTGTGGCTTAATGTGGCTGGGCAGTGCAAGCTAAAACTATCAAAAAATAGATATATTTTTTTTTTAAAGTTTCTGAGAGAAACTAACTGATGTGGACATGCAGCTATTTTTATACAAAACCCTGACTTTTGGCAAACTCTTTCCAGGCTGTAGCAGAACATGCTTACTATTTTCATTAGCAGTAATATCACAGTGCCAAACTCATAAGCGTATGCTTTCCCACTTGGGAGGTTTCTTGCAAGCTGATGTCTGAGCTGATGTAATAGGGGAATCTTTTGCAAAGGACACATGTCCCAGACAGAGCAGCCAGTTGCTGGCTGCAGCATGCGATACGCCTTGGAAAAAAATAGTTTTTTTACTTGAGCAGAGGGAAGCCCGTGTGTCTTTTTCCATGAATGAATAAGTGAATCAACAATTATCAATGTGGAAATATGATCTTAGGGCAAATTTCTAGAGACCTGGCTTTCACCAGGCCCATGTATATCTAGAAGAGGGATATCTGTGCTGGATCTGGGAAAGAAGCACAGTGTGTTGTGGAAGAAATAGGTAGCGGTAGAGTTACTGCCCTTGTGGATTGGGAAGTGAGGAATGTACCTGTTAATCCTGATATCAGATTAGAAACCATCGAGGCAAGGGCTGGAAGCAGCCCTAGATGCTCTCTGGGAGCTGGAGTATGCAAGCTGGTAACTTTAACAAGCTGGAATTCAAAATATGCCTGACCTAAAACTCCAGGCTGGGATGTGAATGGACCTGGGGGGACAGCTCAGCTCCAGCCCCTCCTGTTGAAGTTTACAGTGCTGAGACTGGGGCCGTGCACGTTTTAACCACACAGTGCCCCATCATGACAAAATAGCTTCGCATGAGGATGGGATTTCAACTGTGGGCATCAAAAAATGGAGTGTGGAGCATGCAAACCAGCTGCGTGCTTCCTATTCTCACTGGTCAAAGAAGAACAGAGACTCCCACCCAAATGGGAGGGCTAGCTTGGGCCCCACGTGAACTTTGCGCCTGGGCGATCACGGTGGCTGGATTGATAAAGAGTGAGACAGAGAGATAAATACACGTACAGAGGGAAATAAGAACAGATAATGGATTGGTGTAAGTCACAGTATATTTCCTCCCAGTGATGAAAGGCTAAGAGTGAGTTATAGATCTTTCCTCACGATAAGAACAGATATTTCTTTCGAAATCATTTATCTATAAGATACTGAAATATTATTTAGGTCCACATTGGTATTAATCTGGCTCTTTGTGTTTCCATCCCAGTCCTTCAGCAGGTGAAAACATACTGGTTGGGACCCTAAAGGTTTCATCTCTAGCTCCTGTGGATAAGGTGTTAGTTTTTTATTGTAGGGAGTTGGGAAGAAAGAAGGTTTATCCAAGTGTCTTTGGCAAATGTGATTCAGCTATTTATGCATTACCAGAGTTTAAATCTTCACTTGTTTAGGTTCTTAATGTACAAGTAGCAATCACTATAAGTGTTACAAGACCTGTTTACTGCTCTGGGATATAATTAACTTCATAAAAAAGGGAAAAAGAGAGGATGTTTGTAGTGAAGAAAGCAACCCCACCTGACAACTTCGATGTGGGAAGAGCCTTCTCCCTTTGACTGCTGCAGAGATGCTGGTGCGTCAGGTGTGTGCGTGCGGCCCTTTCATCCCCACAGTCAAGGCTGTGGAACGTTTCCATGTCTCAGAGACATGACATATGTACGGTGCGTGTGTGAGAGTGGGAAGCCCGGGCTTGAAAAGAGTGTGGGGAACAAAGCGGCGTGTTTTTGTCAACCAGGAGAGATTAGAGAACCTGCTTCTGCAGCCAGAGAAACGTATTTAGTGTCATTAGAAAAGCTATTATTATTATATAATAGCAGAGTATGGAGCAAAAGCTTGTTCCTCAATCCCCTGAGGGGACGAACCGTTCCCACCAAAACTGCCTGGAACTGGTGGGATGGCCACCGCGTCCCTCATGGCCCCCGGCTCCCCACAGGAACCTGCCTTCAGCTTGAGATGGTGGAAACATTGGGGACAGGCCATGACCCTCTGACCCAGAGGAGGGTGCACACAGTGGGGCTGAGGGGCAGGCTGGGCACCATGTCTGTGAGTTAATGCTGTCTGCCTGCAAAGGTGCTCTGCGGCGAGGGGACTCGCCTTTCCCCTAAACACTCTGGGATGTCTTCACCTTCTGTAATCTCAGATGGAACCTTTTCTGTCACGCTTTCCCTCTGCAAAACCTCTACTTTTGAATCTTGGGAGAAACGTTAACAGCGGTCAGTAAATCCTAATGTTCTGTTCAGTGAGATTTCCAGTAACACACGACGTGGGAGATTTGTCACTCGGTGGATCAAACGGCTCAAAGGACACAGCACACTTGGGTTGAGGAGGGATGAAGTCAGCTGTCTCCATCTTGTTTAAATGAGCTTCAGGTTCAGTACATTAACGTGCTAATAAGGAAGCCTTAAGTTCCCACACTGTTCTTAAAGGCGTTCTCACACTGCTGACCTGACCTCTTTAATCTTGGCTTTCCTGAAGAAAAAGCTGATCCGTCAGACCTCTTGTATCTGAAATGGGATGAAGGGAAGCAGTGGACCTATTTCTATGCTCGTGTTTCTCAGGTACCTCAAGCAGCCTTGTTCTTCTAGTATTCATCTCTCATTTCCCTGGGAAGGGGGAAAAAAAAAAGAAAAAACCCCTAGGTGTGAGGGCTCAAATCACTGAAGATGAGAAACAGCAAAAGGAAATAAAGAGGTCACACACCTAAGTTAGCTTATGATTAAAAAGAAATTAGTGGGGCTATTTTTAATTTGTTTAAATATATTACTTTCTATTAAAAAGGTCTTTCTATCTCACTAAGTATGAGATGAAGTGTGTCACCAGAGGAAGATTTTTCAGTTTTAGTCTTTTTTCTCTTAAACAATTAGAAGTCAAAGAAACTCCACTGAAGTCACAAATGTGAAGCCAGCAGAAGTGACAGCAGAGTGAGACTTTTCCTCAGCAATACAGCACGGTCACCTTCTAGTGGAGACAATTTGTGAGAGTTTGTGGAAGAAAAATGTGACCTGTGTACCAGGTGTGTTGTGGGTAGGTGTATGTGGTACCATGATGCTCCCCAAATATTCAACCTCAGTATGTTACACAGCCTTGAGAAGCAAAACTGCAGCCCAAGACATTTGAGCTTCAGCCCAAGGAGCTGATGGGAGCCCTCTTGGAGGTAGAAGTGCATCTTGTATCTGAGTTGTGCTGCTGGAGTTCACACTTTTTTGTTGTTAAATTTGCTAGGCTATGGATATTTTCAGGCTGCAGATGGCAAAAGTTATAAAGGATGGTTATAAAGGAAGTTTTGTAACACTAGAAGTCTCTGATGGAGCCTTTTTAATCCATGCATAAGCTAAACGGTGATCCAACTGTTCTAAGGCTTTCCATGAGACTGCTTGGTTGTCCACTTACCCTCTGTTATTTTCACTTCTGGAATATCTCTTTTGTTAAATGGAGGGCCTTAAGAGTAAACACAGCAATTGGGTTAGTCTCTGCAAACCTGTGAGGGAAATCCACCATAAGGGTTTTTTTAAAAGTAATAAAAGGTTTGGTTGGGAATTTGTCACAAAACTCCAAAGCAATGCAAACACCTTCATTTTTTTTTTTTTTTTGTATCGTTCCCAGCTGGAAAGTCAGGCCAGAACCACTGAACGTTTCACCAAGTCTTGCTAACCTTCTGAGCTGGGTTGTGAGAAATTATTCTTGACATCACATGAGCCGGGCCACAAGGCAGGACTAATGTGATATTTGCTGTCGAAGGTTTCCTAGGAAACATGCTACTTGGAGCACTCAGCCCTCCCGGCCACCCTCCCCACTTCCTCCAGTTTCACCCCTTCCCACAGGTTTTTGCAGAGGGCAGTGATGTCCCCTCTCACCTCCACACACCCTCGGTGCGGACCTCCCACCCCTGTGCGATGCCTCCCTGCAACCCCAGCTGAGCAGAGAGTGAGTGGATGGGGAGATTTTGAAGTTCACCTACTGAATTGTCTTTTTTTCATTTATCCCTTTCCCTCCTTTTTTCCCCCCCACCAGCATTCTACATTGGGAGAGGTGAGAGAATCTAGGCTACATTCTGCAAAACTGGAGCTGGAGAGAAGCAAGTTTGAGCCTTCTCAGCAATCTCAACTTTTCCTGACAAAGTGGAAACAGGTTAGGAAATAACTTCAAAACTTATTTGCAACAAGGCTGCTCATCTGTTGACTGCAGTTGGCAGTACAGTAGCTGTTACAGTGCATAACCATAAGGGTTTTTCAGCTGAATGGGGTTCCCCAATTCCACCTCCCAGTTTTGTCTGGTGGCTGTAGATGCTGCCCTTGACATCAGACCCACGTAAATGATTGCTGTCATTCAGGCCAAACTTTTCATCTTGACTGTTTGGAGCAGCAGAATAGTTCCTATTGAGGATGAGATGAACGGAGTTGGTTCACACATGTCACCCAAATGCAAATCCTGAGATGGAAACTCGTGGTCAGCTATTTCCAGTGCTATTTTCAGAACTTCCACAAGAGACTGTGCTGTGATTATATGTATTCATGATATGTATATCATGTATTCAGCTCAAACAATATTTGAATGATGCATTTAGAATTCTTCCTAAAAAAGGACCATGCTTCTGTAAACTGCATCGTATTTGTGAAAGGGGGGAAAAAAAAATCTAGCTTGCTTTTCCTTTCTTTTTCTCTTTCTTTTTAATATATCATTTCATAAGGCTACAAGAATTGGTGTTAATGCTACATTACACACAGAGACACTTCCACATAATCACATGCATTTGCATGTATGCCATACATAAACAACCCTATGGAATCCCAACTCTTCATTGTTGAGTTTGTCTCTGTATTTTTCAAAGCAAAGAAGCTCTGGGTGTCAAATAGCTGCTTTTTTTCACTCTCTTTTACTGAACTGTATGGAAAGCATTGGGGGTTTTGTGGCTTAGTTGTAGTAAGCTTTTCCTTTTTCCTCCTTGGCCATTTATTACCACCTGTTTTCCTCCTTGTCTCCTCCACGGATAAAACACCTTCTTTTTGACTCAGTCATTAAATGTCCTTCACATTGCCAATATTGATTTCCCCAACCCCTTGAAGGCCACGAGTGTCACCTCCATGATACTCACTGCAGCCACCAACTTTGAAAACAGGGGAGGCTAAGGTTGCTGTGGCCAGAGGTTGGTTTCTCACATGGTAGGCAAGAAGACAAGTAGCCTTAAGTCACTGGCCTGTCTTGATTCATTTATCTCTGTGATGCCATTTGCTTCACCTTACTGCATGTTTGTGTAGTGAGGCTGTTTGGCCAACATGCCCTATGGGCCTTGTCTTAGTAACGAAAGTGCAGAAGGTGGAAAAGGAAGTCCATTCTGTATTGTTTAACTCTATCTTCAGGTTTTTTGATGGCATCCAAAAGACAGCGCTGGCTTTTTGGTCTACTTTCGGATTCAGAAGAGCAGTATCTGTTGGGCACTGGCAAGCCAACAGGGTTTCACCTGTGGAAGGCTGGGAAGAGCTGGGGTCTTTGCGGCCAGAGGAGGAAAACTAGTAATGCTCTTCTCTTTTTGTTCCAACGCAGAACAGTTCCTTCCAAGGATTAAGACCACAGGACGGATGATGTGAATCAGCTTCAGAGAGATGGCATCACCTTAGCTGAGAACCTGCCTGCGAGTCTCAGGTATGTGGCAGTCTTTCAAATCAGTACTATTCTTGTAGTCATGCTTTTCTTGCACAAAAGTGATGGTGGATTTATAAGTCAACTTCTACCTGTGAGGCACCATCAGAAAACCATATTGCTCACAGAAGGCAGAGCTTGTCAAAGTGATGATAGAATGCCCAGTACGTAGGACTCTGGTGAGTCACACAGGTGATTCCTTCGTATTCCAAGTGCTTTAAGAATGTCAGTCCTTGTGGCATCGTGTATAATATATTTCAGGGGACATTGTTATCCCCCATTTGCCGTTGAGGAAAGGTGGAAAGGAGATTACAAAACCACAGCTTGAGTTCTTGTTGGAGGCAGGACTGGAACTCGGGATTTCCTGGACAGATTACCACCCTTCACTTCTCCCTTAGTTGTTGGAACTAGCGGTGTCCTGGATCTTTCTTATTCCCACGCAAGAGCACATTTGAATACATTTTTCTTCAAAATTGTCTGTCTTGGGGTCATTTCTGTTTTGTTCTGATCTGTTTTCTGCAGCGAAATGCTCACTAGTATGCTGTAAATCATGAACTGATGTCAGCGCATCCATTTGTGACTGCCGATGTGATCTCTCTGAAATTGGCTACCTGTAAAACTTTGGGAGCCACATTTTGAAAAGAACCAATCCTTTGTGGCTCTTCAGGGTTGGGGTTTTTTTGTTCTTGGCTGCTAGCCATTCAAATGAATGTCTTACATCCTTGAGATGAACTTAGTGCAGTCCTCATTGACCTAGCAAGCAATTTTTTTCCCTGATGACAAGCGGGGATCACATCTTGTAATGACTGCTGCAAGATTGTCTTGTTAGGGAAAGGGCTAAGGTGGGATCGTCTTTAATGACAATGAAAGCACCTCATAAAATCTGATTCTTCAGTTTTACAGGCATGGCTCTAGAATTCTAGCAGGTACAGACTCAGTAAATCAGTCAGTCAAAAATTATATCGGTTGAAGTGTAATGTTCGTGGCAGTCCAAAAACCTGAACATGTAGGTGATTTGAAGGGCATTTTGTTAACTCTTTAATTGGTTGTTTGAGTGCTGGAGGCAGTAGCTAATTGCCTGTAGGTCAGAGTAGTCCTAGAGCTTAGGTAAATGTATATTGTCACATGTCACATTTTCATATGGCTCCTTTGCACAGGTTGGTAAAAATGATTGCTGCGTAATTAAAATTAAGACAAGGTGGGGAAAAGTGATTCAATTAAACCCCTGAAGCCATTGCACAAATTATCTGAAGTACCCAAAACTAATGAATTAGTTAAAACTAGTTTTATCTTTTTTACTCTTGGTTCTTGAATGCTTAGGGTGTTAAAATGGCCAGAGTCGCTCTCAAAGTTCTCAGAGGTAAGTTTTTGGGTGGGCAGTGCAAGTATGAGTCAGCGCAGAGGAATCCAGGCCTTTTAAAATACCAGCACACAGAAAACTTTGTTGCCTAATTGTTTTGAATTGAAAATAACCAGACCTTTAAGCACAAGAGACCTTTTGGTTTCTCCACCAGCCCAGAATTATTTTGAAAACATCTGCAGTATTTCACTCTGCATGCAGCAAGTATTATATACCAGGGAGGGTGATGACAGTAAAAATAAATGAGATATGTTGTAACCAAAACATCCCAAGTTCTACATCATACATTTCACAACCCTCACAAGCATCCTGTGCTTTGACTTGAAGGCTGAAGGCATGTGGTAGTTTTACAAATGTCCATTAGTATTAACAAATATGTTCCATTATTAGACAGAATGCCACTGCCCCAACCTCCTGGTGCAAGAGGTGAGTTAATATGGCTTATAAAATGTGAGAGTGCTGCAGGCACAAGCTATGGAAATAAGAGCTCCAGCTAAGCAGGAGGTCTCATTACATTTGGTGGGACAACTTACTAGAGGCCTGAACATGAGTATAAAAGCTGCCTCCCAGCTAAGACTTTTTATGGTTCCTGTCCTACCCCAGAGCAATGCAACTTTAGGAGGTTTAGAGCAACAAGGTCTGTGCCTTTGGATACTGTCAGTGAGCAGATTCTGGCTGAGTTTAAAATGAGAGATGAAGGAGAATTGAAATACAGGTTTTTGTGCTGTCCCTGCACTTTTTAACAGAGTTCGTTGGATGGTTGAAAGTAGCAGGGTGCTTAGGAGTCCTTCTCCTGCACAGTTGGGATGGTTTTATTTTGTGTGTGTCTCTGCTGTTAGCTGTAAAACTCCATTTCTGGGAAACAGAGCGTTTCTCAGCCAGGGCTGCCAGGGTTGTGAGTGTGTGGACAGAGAGGACTTGATATGCTGAAACTGAATAAACAGCACACCTGGCATGGAAAAAAAGTCTTGCTGATCTTCGTTAGTGCTAATTTTCATCAGACAGCGCCCTGGAAGATTTCAAACATACACCCGGGTAGAGACCACTTCCAGTCTTCCCAGTAGAGGTGTCTGTAGGCGTTGTCCCTTGCAGGGGTGGTGTGTAGATGTATGGTGTAGATGGAGACAATAGTGTCTTTTTATGCTGCCACCTCTTTGAATGTTATTCACACTCTGCATTTAGAAGTAAGTTATAAAAATTATTCTGCTGCTTATCCAAATCTTAATCAGAAAGCTTAAATAAGAATCAATTTATCACAGGTAGCATATTCATCTAAGTACCAGTTTTATCAAGCTATGAAAATCCCTGGTGAAGATGGGGATGATTCAGGGTATAGGAGGTTGTAAAAACATGAAATTCAACCCATTAGATGGCAATATGGTGGTGTCAACTCATCAATGAGTAAAGCTTCTGTAGGTAGAAAAGATAACCCTTCATGAAGATTTCTCTGGATCAAAATTCCAAGAGTTTTGGAGAGCAGAGCAGAGAAAGAGGAGAAAAACTAAGACACAGGAGGCCTTCAAGTCTTGTGAGGTGTCCATTTTCCCATGCTTCCTAGTGGCAAAGCAAACAGCCAGATATGGTCAGGAGTGTCCTAAAAAGTCAAAACTGGGAATAAGCAAAAGTCTGTCCTGGTGGTGCAGTCTCCCACACCAACATACTTCCCTTGGTCTTTTTTGGTGTGTGTTCTACTGAAACTGCTGGTCATCAGAGACAAAATTTCCACTGTTCCTTGCCCGCAATTCAAGAAATCTCCTGCTCCTGTGATTAAACAAGAGTGTTTTTCTGTAGATCTTCCTAAACACCCTTGGTTCGAGACCACCCAAATGCCAGGCAGAGTATTTCTCTTGACTAGTCTAGGTTTTCTTTCCAGTACAATGCATAAACCACAGTCTGTAGTCACTTGCTTTTCTAAAGGCAGATGGAGATTTCAGAAGAGTGCCAGCAGAAAGAGCAGTTCGTGGTAGAGGCTGTTGTGGGTTGCACTGAGAGCACACTGAAAGTCCTGTGCTGCATATGGGAATGTGGAAGTGACTTTGCAGCGTTTGGGATGCCTTTGTGGATTCCAGATATATATATATATATGTGTGTGTGTGTGTATAGTATTGTATTACTTTTATATAGATGTACATGGTGACACAAGACAGGGCTGATCCGAGACATAAAGTTGTTTAAAGATGTTTTGTGACAGAATCACAATTTCTCCTGAGTGTTTCAATAGCAATTCAAGGTCATAGCGCCACATACATTTTTCCAGAAGTGCCTCATTTCTTTGGCTACAGAAGACTTAGACCAATGTCTCATATTTACTATAAAAAGACATATTTTAAGACGTTTAAAACCAATGTTGTGCTCTGTTAATACGGATCTTGTCAAAGAAATGCGCTATCTGTTTCCATCAGCCAGGTCCATTTGCTTCAGACCCTGCAAATAACAAGCGTAGGCAAAGAGTTTCAAACTTGGCCTGAGGATGCAATCAGTATTGCTGGAGGAGGTGGTAGGAGCGTGACCCCTGCCTCCTAGGCTTTGTGGAGAAGACCTACACAGTGTGCTTATGATGAAAGCAGTGGATGGTAAAGGAATGTATTCGGGCTTTGGAGAAAGAGCTTTAAAAGCCTCTGGAATTACAAAGACGATGAGAGAGACTTTCCATAGACTTTCTGGAAATGCCCTGTGAGTCATTGGTAGGCTCCCCTGGGGACTGAAGGAGCCAGTGGGAAGATAGTAATGGCCTATTAAATTCAATAGGACATGCTTTGGTGGGGAGTGGTGGGACCATGTCATTTCTATGCGTTTTCACTAGCTAGCAGCAGAAGGGCAGGCACACTGCACTTCCTCTGGGGCACATTTTACATGCAGCAAGAGAGGGATGCGAAGGCAGCTGCCTTCTCCCAGAGAGCCTGGAAGCACTGCATTTCCCTCTGGGCCAGCACTCGTCTTGATACGCATCAGTGTTTTAACGGCATTCTCTTGTAAAGAGGAGGTTTTAAAAGGTGTTTTTAATGCATGAGACAAACTTAAACCCTCGTTACCAGTGAGTCTGGGGACCCACCATCCTTGTGTTATCTCAGGGAGGAACAGCCCTTGCTCACATTGCTTCATGTGCAAGGACCAAACAGTGTGCTGCTCAAGGCAACCATTCTTGTAGCAGCCCTACAAAAGAGTGTTGCCCAAGGGTACATCTGGAAAGGAAGGTCTGCTTTGCCGTGAGTAGAGCTAGAACACTGATGCCACAGGTTTTGCAAGAGCTGATGTGCTTTGGGTGTCCCCACCTTCTCCTGGCCTTTACATTAGATGACAAGAACTCGGTTGGGTGCCCAGAAGGTTAACAATGATTAACATGCAAAGAAGGGTTAGGCATGAGTAGTGGAGTTGGCTTGATTGCTTTAGACAACTTCATGACTTTGTTTTCCCTCTTAAAGTTTTTTGTTGGTCCTTTTTTAGTAAAAGCACCTCACAGCTAATGAGATAACACTATACAAATGAATATCCTGCAGTGTTTCAGTGGTTTTGGTGGCTCACAATTAGCTTTGATAGCCCAGAGCTGGAGGCTCCCATACGTCATGGATGGGGTCAGGAATAACATGCATCTCTGTGGCTATTTACATATGACAAATTTCTTCAGTCAGAGGCAGACCAGGCTGAATTTAGCCATCTTGGCTTTGACATGATCCATGTGGCTACGGTTGCCAGTCCATTTACCCTGGAAATTATTACGGTGGTGCACTGCCAAAAATGCACAGTTGTATCATTCCTTCACTTCATGCTGTTGTATGCTAAATGTACCTCTGAGTCTTAAGCAAGTTTAGGTGGTTTTTTTGTTTAAAATGAATTATTTTGGGAGAGGGGGGTGAGGAGGTAATCTTTTAGCATTCTTTCACAAACTACCAATAATCTTTGTCATTTACTTCTAGCTTAGGTAGCTGGGACTTAAAGGATAAGAAGGAAGTAAAAGGGCTCACATAAGAATTCAGATGATGGATCACTTGAGTTTATAGTGGGAAATCTGCTTTAGTGAAGGCTAGGGTAGGAGCCAGAAAATCCTGGGTTTTTCTGTACTCTGCCAGAGATCAGTGACTAACCCAAGTTTGTGAGCCATAAAATGAGCATGCTGTTTAGACCTTCCGTACGTAGTTGCTGAAGATAAGTCTACTGATGACGTGGAGGTGAAGGTTCCCCCGTCTTTATCTGCAGCAGTAAGTCTTTGCTTGAAAATACATATTGAGAGACTCTGCTGTACTAGCACAGTCTGTCTTATGTCATCTGAATGTTCGGGCCATCCAAGCTGGGAATTGTGTGAGGCTCTTTTTAAAGGGTCAATGTACTCAGGTATCCCTGAAGAACAGCCATCTGGGACATGCTTTCTTCTGGAAAGCTGTCAGGAGAGGCGTCCCAAGCTGGGGAGGTATTTGTTTGCCAGTTAGCTCTTATCTAAGGAATAGACCTAAAAGAATGAGCTCTCCACTAGGAAAACCACCGTAAATGACAAATTCTTCACTGTTGTTCCTCAAGCAGGGAGATATTGGGTCACCCATTCTACAGTAAGGGTTTTCTTACTGTTTTATCAGGAGATGGTCTTATGTCTCCTTGGGGAAAGATTTATCTCTCTATGTGATTCTTTTTCGAGGAGGATAAGGAAAATAGTAGGAAAGACTAAAGAGTAACACCTGTCATGAAAAAAAAACAGGCTATCAGCCATCTCTGGGAACCAGAGATGTCTGTCAGAGAGGAACCGTTCTCATCATACAAACCACACATTTCACTGTGCACCTGCAAAAGCAAAGATTGAGTATAAAATATTCCTATCTCTTAGTCAATAAAACCTGAACACAGAGAAGAAATATTATGTAGCTCTTGTTTGTTTTGCAGAGGAAAACAGAGGTTTGCTGGCACCAAGAGAAACCTTTCGGTTTTTGGCTTTCACTGATAATTTCCTCTATGGAAAGGGGGAGACATTCTGGCTGTAGTTGTCTGTTTTCACTATTACTAAGAACAAAACCTCCATTTTCCAAGTGAACTTAAGGTCTAAGGGCCAGCTCAGTTTCCTTCAGTGGTTTCTGAAACTTTCTCACATGATCAGCTCTTCTCATGATGAGCATGAGAAGGGAACCTGGAAAGGCAGTGCAGCTGTCCAAAGCAGAGTCTTCTCACACATCTGGGGCTGGATTATAACAGCAGGGATAAAGTGGTTAGTGTGCAATGGGCTTGTGCTCTCTAGTGACTCTAGATTTGCATTTGAAGCCCAAAAGACTCTCTTTTAGGTGTAAACCTCCCTTTCCCTCCCCAGGACCCTGGCAAAGGCTGCTCCAGCAGCAAAGCCCTGCTCCCCCTCTTCCTCTGCCACCCCTCCTGCTTCATCCTCACACCCCAAGTGAGCCCTGGGGCCAGAGATGTCTCCTCCAAGCAAAGTTGCTTTGATTAAGTTCAAAATGAAAAGTGTGATAGGTTGGATGGAAAAGGAGATGATTCTTGTTTTTCACTTGAGTACCTTGAATTTTTAATAGCTTTGTTGGGTTTTTGTGTTTATCTTCACCAGCTGAAGGTAAATATCTGCAATTTGAGCAATACTGCTTTGTTCTAACTGGGCACTTGGTACTGTTTATTTCTGGAATGAAACATTGTACACAGACTCTTCCAGCTCACATGTGAGTGTTCTTCGCTAAAATTTTTCTTTCTAGGAGTAAACATCCCCATAATAGTCTGAACTGTTTGCAGGAGACAAACACAGAAGAGTTGCAAATGCAGCCAAAGATAGTAATCAAAAGAAATATTCTCAAAACTGTTTGGCACCGTTTGCTCACCTTTGGAATCCACATCCTGTTCCTCATCTTAAAATATTGTATGTTATGTTTTTAATGTGGCTGAGTGAGCTGGTACTTCTCCTGCTCAAGCTGTCTCTAAATGTATATTTCCCACAGTGGCAGCAGATTATGAGATGATACTTATAGAAATGACATTATATCATTCTTTAAAATACTCATCCTGAAAGGCAAAAATCTGCAGAAATTATAGGACTAAGAGGCCTCCTTTGAGAGGCAGAAACTATTTTAACTCGTTATTTTTAGAGCTCTGCAAATCACATATTTTTCTCTTCACTGGCAATTCAAAAAAAAAAAAAAAAAATTGGAAATTGTAATAAGTTTAGGAGAAAAAAAAGAATCCTTCACAACTTTTTTCCTCTCAAATGGAAAGTTGAAATATGTCATTTGTGGGCAAATGAGATGCTTCACTTAAATTTCAACCATTATGGTTTTTTTAGTTCCTTTTGTTAGGGGGGAAAAAAAAGAAGCACAGAATGGTCTGATGAGGACTGGATGGGGGTTGTTGCTCAAGACACTGTCCTGGAACACAAATAGTGACACAGGCACAGCTCTATATTGCACTTAGGGAAGTGATCTAGTGGTTGATAGAGCTGGGACAAAGGCTGGACTCATGATCTTAAAAGGTCTCTCCCGGCTGAAATGATTCTATGATCCTATGTGTATGTAGTTGGCTGATCACCATGAACACAGGTAGCTGTGGGGCTGTGCTCTGTGGACTTTGGTCCCACCTCCACCAGGAGCCGTGCAAGATTAAACAATGAAATTGAGTGATGTGGGATATTTCATGCTGATACCTCCTGTGATAGCTGGCATTATCCTCAGCACCAGTTCTTAAATTAGCCTGTGAATTCAAATGGCAGAGCTGGGAAGGAGGCAGTGCTGAGAGAGCTGTGTGAGGAGGGAGTGGGTCACCCATCTATGGGGCAGCTGGGCCAGGAGGCTGCCCTCGCATCCTCCCCAGGGCTCTGCCCATCAGTGCCCAGGTAAGGCATGGGAATAGCTGTTTGCAATGAGGAGATGGTGCTGTAAACAGAGCAAAGAGCTCTCAGAGTTTCTGGGATGAAGAAAGGTCAAGCGCTGATTTCATTTTTATGGGAAGGATTTTGAAGAGGGTCCTGATTGGTAATAATCAGCCACTAAAAAGTGACACGGTAGGGAAGAGGTGGATAAAGAAAAGGGTAATGGCAGTGCAATAATTCCACGTGGATTAAGGAGAAACTGACATCCAATATACCACAAAAGAGAACTTGTCAGGATTTGCTTTGGCTAATGCAGGCTTTATAAACAGCACTACAGCTCACTAGAGACAGGTCTAGCAAATGAAAACAGGTGCAGGAGTTTCTTTTTATGTCTGAGCGAAAGGGCTGCACCACATCGGGTTGCAAGGAATGGGGCTTGTGGAGCAGTATCAGGGAGCACCTTGTGAACCTGAGGCTGCTCACAAGCAAATGTCCCAGAAGATGCAGTGCTCAGCCTTTGTTTCCAGCTCAGGAAATGACCACTTCAGCATTTGTTGTCGATAAACAACAGTGATGCTTCTATTTCCTTTTCCTTTCTTCTTTTTGTTGTTTTGGGGTTTTCTTTTGTCTAATGATGAAAGAGAAAAAGTCTCAGTAGGAGAAATTTGTTTTCCAGAGATCTCACTTCCAAAAGTTTTTTTTTTTTCCTGAGAGTGGTTCAGCCTGTAATTTAAGAGCTATTGTTTAATTACATTTTTTAAACTTCCCTCTCATAATTACCTTTATTTTTTTTTTATTAACACCTAAATATGCTACTATTTGGAGCACAAACAGACAGAGATTACAATTAACAGAATAATTACACTCTTTCTGTCCGTGTAACCTCGTGGTACAGAAAGTATTACAAATCCATTTTAAAACATATTAAATGTTCATATTAATGAGGATAATAGAGAACAAGTACCAGCAAACTAAATATTGTTAATGATTTGGAGCTATTAAATTCATTACCATTTCCTTTCATAATAAAGTGGTTACTTGCTAATTAGACCTTTTTTAACTCATCGTTATTGAATTCATTACGTTGTGTGTAGTTAACCCTTCAAGGGTATACAGATGCAATTAAAGAGTAATTCTAACAGCAGATGAAGCCAATGTGCCATTTGCAACCCTGCTTGTATTTTTGACAGTAGCTCCATGTACTTTTTCTTCTGGTACATTTTCTTGACACATCATGCCTAGCAGCTCCTTAGCTGTCACAGCAGCTTCAGCAACATGTACGATGGAAACATGCTGTATTCATTTCATTTAATAGTGTTTAATGTTAAAACTAAAGTAGAAACCACTTGTTTGGCCAGGGAAAAAAATACCCATCAGCACACTAAATGGTTGACGTCAACGAGCCACTCGAGTTAAGGCTGCTGAGAGTTGGAGTGATTTACCTTTTCCTTCTACAGAGAGATAGATACTTGTGCCTATACTGGGCATCTGGTCTTTCTCTGCAACCCTAGATGGAAGTCCTATCCCTGCTGAAGTTCATGGTGAAATCTCACTTGATTTCAAGGTACTCCTGAACTCATCCCTTAGCAGCCCTGAGGCTTTGCTCCCCTCTTGGGAAGGGGGTGCGTGTCCATATCTTGTCTCACATATCTGATTGCTGGAGAGGGCCCAGCCAGGCACTGAGTCCAAGTGCTGCTTTGCTTCTTTCTTCTCCCTCCAGTTCTCACTCATTCAAAGGAGTGAGAGAACGAAGCCTCCACTTTTTCTTTCCATTTTTCTCCACGCAAATCATATTTCTTCTTGCCACATCACCCAATTGCAGGTTTTTGAATAGCGCAAAGATGCTTATTCTGCCATTCACCGGGACCTAATGGGTAGCACTCCACGCTTTACTGGGTTGTGGCACAGCAACATGAAGGAAAAGGGTAACGATCTCTGCTTGGGAACATCATTTTTTAGTGACTCTGCCATCACATTCCTGGCTGTCTCAGCGCCAGACACATCAGCAGCCTGGCACGAGCCGCTCAGGTTAGTTATTGTGTACAACACCGCCCAGGAATTGTTTTCCTTAGGTAGGAAAGGCTTTGTGACACTTGCTGCCGCTGTACTTGATGGCTGGAAGCTGGGCTGATGGATACCCTGCACATTTAATAGATAACAGCGGAGCTATGCGTGTACCGTCCGGCTCTGGAGGAATGGCACCGTGCCGTTACTCAGCTTGGGTCGTCTTCCTCCTGCCAATCTGCGGCCGCATCTCTGCCTACGTGAGCTATGAGGATCCAGCTGTGGGCTTGCCTCTGGGCCCGCCCGCCTCCACAGCTACACTGCAATATATAACAACAACAACACTGCAGATTTGTAACCTCTGTTTTATTTAAGCCCAAGTCCCTTTCACCTGTAAACAGCTAGGGTATAAATGTGCCTCACCAATCACGTTGGACTATTGTATTATACAGTCTATTGAATGTTTTTGGCAGGCATGAGCCCCACTGCTACTGTGTCCTTATTTTATTATTGTTTTGAGGGCA
Organism: Urocolius indicus; assembly: GCA_013401255.1. NCBI lineage: Eukaryota > Metazoa > Chordata > Aves > Coliiformes > Coliidae > Urocolius > Urocolius indicus. Next base: position 39,441 of record WBNH01002598.1, on the reverse strand, counting down.
GAGCTGTGTGATTATCCATTCTTGCTTCAGGCATAGCAAGCCATCTGGAATGCTTATTAAACCCACAAGCAGATCAGAAGGATATAACTCTGATGATGTACTCGTACACGGGCTGTACTACATCATCAGAGCATTGCTGCTCTGATGATGTAGTACACATAAGTGGGCCTAGATAATGGATTAGAACTAGCAGAGTGAAAGTTAGACTTGTTGAAGGATGAAGATGGTGGGGTTTTTTTTTTCTCCCTCTGGGTAACTGCTGGCATAAGACGTGGAAAAGGAAAATTTAAAAGTAAGCCGAGGAGGCTTCAAAACTTGTAAGTGCTCAGCTTGTCAATGGGGAGGGACAAGTGGTGATCAAGAGGCTTAAGGAGACAGCTTTGAAACCCTGAATCATTGCAAAGAGGTCATATGTGCTTGACTGCTCGAGTGAGAAGGGGTGTGGAGTGTGTCCAGAGTAATGCCACTTCTCCAGTCCACCTCCGGCTGGTCATCGCTGAGTGGATTTTTGGTAGGACTCTTTGGCTTCTCGTCACGCTTCGGTACCACATCAAAAACCCAGCACCCTGTGTTATGACACGTGGAACTAGTTTTTCAGCAGTTTCCCAAATTTATGCTCATCACATATTTGCAAGTACTATTTAGAAACGTGCTTTTGAAGTGAAGGAGGGATCTGATCAGCTTTCAAACTAGCCGAGTGTCTTCTCTTCCGAGTAAGCACGGAAAAGAAACCCCAGCATCAGTACGGAAGAGAAACAACCCGGGCGCTGCGTACGAGGTGTAGGTGAACGAAGGAGTAACTATTTGCATGGCTGTGGAGTTCTAAAGAGAATTTCTATTTCTCTTTGCTCATGACCCTTCATGCAGTGGTTTCCGGAGGTAGCTGATATTTGTCTAATCACGGAAAGGTGTTTCGTGTCTAAACAAAACCTTTTCCTGGGGAAGCTGGAAAGGTTCATAAAAGTTAGGTCGCTCAGTCAGGAAACGGAACGTGTGCTATGCAATTCAGATAACAAATTGCACACTTTAAATATCAAACTGTAAATATCAAGTACTCAGAAGAATATTGAAATTTTTGAGCAATTCCAAAGAGTGCCAGAACTTTCCAGGAGGAGCCGTACGGAGCAGCGTGCACTCTAAAAAGGCACAGCTGTAAAGTAAGGCAAATGCCTGCTCTCACTATGGCAAATAGCAAGTCTATAAAGGTATGGGTCGTGTTTTATTAATGCTTAGTGTGTCTCAGGTTGAGCCACTTTTGTCGACATCCCTGACATGGGGGATGTCCATCTGCACATCTGAGCCAAGCGTGCAGCGTGCCTGGGGAGATGCGCAGTCGGCAGAGCCACGGGGAGTCCTTTTGGGTGCAGAACAGCACTGCTGTCACAGCAGTAGTGTAATTGTGTTGCCAGACTCTTTGCACTGGAGGAACTGTACAGCTTTCTCGTCTCATGGTGACCAGGTGATGCTGGAGGTATAAGGGAGAGCTAAAACTAATTCACATTTGGAAAAAGGAGTTCGTAATTGACACAACTGCAGACTGACAATTTCCCTGTTTTCAGATAGTGGAGGTTTTTGTTGGTACACATAGTGAGCTCCAGTTGTGACTGTTTCGTGGTACTCTTTACCTAGGTGGATGGCCATGAGGAGGGTTTGCTCTCTCTTGGCAAGTATCTGGAGAAGTTTTCGATTCATTGCTGTGCAGAACAGAAAGAACCTTGTAGAGCAGCTCCTTCTCCCTGCAAATCATTCTGCTTCTTTTTGGATAATCCGTGTTAGCATGACTCCTAGGCAGCAGTTTGGAAGTGGGGGGGGGTGTCTGTGTGTGTATGTTGATTTCCAGTTTTGCACCCCTCTTAGTGAAGCATCCAGTTTTTGCCCTTTTCCCAGCCTTCCTTCTTTTATTTCCCTTCTGCTCACAGCCTTGCTTCTCTCCCTCATGAATTCCCCTCTGTCTTAGAGAATTTGCAGTCTTGCAGCCCGCTGCAGAGCTGTTGCTTCCCTCCAGCAAAGCCCGCTGTGTCCCCCGCTAACTTGCCCCTACCAGTTTGTCTCTTTCTCTGCTACCACTTGGTCCCCAGCTCCAGCTAGCTGGGGAAGGAGATGACAAACTGTCACTTTCTCAAACACCCTCTCCTTCCACCAGTACTCTTAAAGAGGCAGTGGGATAAATGAAATTCAGCATTTGAAAGTCTCAACTCCTCCAGAAAATATTCCACCCACAAGTGGGGAGCTTCAAAATCCATTCCTAGCAGTTAATGCTCCATTCTAAATGACATAGCTTTTCAGTAGTGACATGTGCATTGATCTGCATTACAAAAATAAGAGAAATAGCACTTCTTTTCAGCAGCAGATAATTACCAGCATACATCAGGTTCCCTCCTGCTGATCCCCACAGGGTGGCGGGGATGGGAGTGGGCATTAGGTGGAGGGGACACGGCCAGCTTTGCACGTTCAGCCAGATAAATAATATCGATTGGGATTTGTGTGGAGCCCCAGCAACACCCCTCCTTGCTGCTTTGATTAGCCACGGGGGGACATTCGCTGCACTCACAGGATTTCACCCCGATCACATCTCCCACACAAAGGTGCGAGTGAGACTCCGAGCAGAAGCAAGCTGGGTGCCAGGAGGTTCTCCAGCCCAGATCAGAAGAGATCAGGGCCAAGTGGCTGTGGCCCTGATGTAAGAGCTGGATGAATTACAGGCCAGACACATGTGAGAAACCCTCCCACCCTCCATCTGAGGGGTGTGCAGGCACCCTGGCACAAGTGCAAAACTCTCCTGTCTCCTTTCCCTGCCACCCCTCTGCACAGAGAGAGGTTTGAGGCTCGGGAGCTGAGGGAGGTCGTTCTTTGTAGTCTACTTGGGGAGAGGACATGCACCTCCAGGGCAAGAGTCTACCTTAGGTGCCTGAATGGTCCCCCATTTCTGGGGTTCAGCTCTAGGTTTCCAATGAGCAGCCACCTCCTTGTGCAGGTGAATTCTGCTTCGCAGAAGCTCCTGAGCTCCTCTGCAATGAACCGGCCTCGGGCAAGAGCCATTTGCAGTTTTGGTGAGGGAAAGGGTGCTGCTCAGCAGCCGCCCCACGCCTGCGCTACCCTGCGGCAGGACAAGGGCCTTCACTTGACTCACCTCTCTTTGGGGCACATGTCTAAAAATTCACTGCTGTCATTTTTTTCTGGCTGAACCATCAGTACACTTAAAAAAAAACCCTCTTCATTTTCACAGGAGTGTTAGAAAACCTCCAGCTAGGGGCTGCTGCTGCCTGTGTGGGACTTTCCCGTTTCTCACTTCGTAGCCTGTCATTCTGTAGAGGAAAATCAAGCCCGCTGGCAGTAGGACCGAGAGTGCTGGCTGGGTGTAAGCAGCTTCAGTGTGCTAGATGGACTGCATCTCCTCTCATCAGTGAATGCAATCTGCCATGTCAAAGTTTTACTGTCTCTGAGTCCCGATGAAAACATTCTTAGACAATTGAGACATTCCTAAACAATTAAGATAACCAGATGTGTCTGTTATTTGTAATCACCTGAACATGAATTCTTTCTTCAAGAACAGTTCCCTGGGTTTTTTTTTTTTGGTGCTTTTTGAATTACTGTAGATAATGGATAGGAAGATTAGCTTCTCTGAAAACTAATCTGTGGTTTGTACCTACTATCTCTCATCCTTGATGCAAAATCATCTTCTCCCAGAATTAAGTAAAGGGGCTGAAACAATATGTGAAATGAACTTTCGGGTCCTGCCGTACTTGTGATCCACAGCCTGCAGTGTGCTCTTTCAGGTGACGCCATGGGGTGAACTCCGAGGCTTAAAGTCTGTGAACAGCCCATGAAGAAGATGCTAAAATCATCTCTTCAAGCAGGGAAAATTGCTGAAGGCTCGAAAATGGTTTCACAAACCACTTTGTTAAGTAGCAGGGTTTGAATAAAAGGGTGCTTGTGCGTGCTGCATTTGCACCTAGAGCTTGTGCCGCATTTTCATTTTCCCAAGTGCCAGGCTTTCACAGCACGGGAGCCGGAGGGAGTCAGGGGGTACCTCACAAATTCACGGGCTGGGAAAGATACCTCTGTGTTTGGTCACTCTTTTCTTCTAGTGCTTGGCCCACACCTCAACATTGTTTTCTTTCAGGGCAGTGGGAGCGACTTTTTGTTGTAAAACATAAATCTTTGAACTCTTCCCCCTCCTTCACTTGGTGAGAGTGGTTTTCTCTCCTGCTATGACTGTGGGCCATGTTGCAGACAAGTGTTCCACCTGGACGTTCACTCTCGTGTACTGTAGACTTTTCTTGTGATCTGGTGAGTTCAGTACAGAGGGTTTGGTTTTTTTCTTTCTTGAAGCTCATTCAGACCTTCACTCTTTCTCCTGACAGTTTTGCCCTGGACACCGTTATCTTTGTTGTCTCAAAGGAATATCCTTGAATCTGTTAGTCACGTGCTTATCAACTGAGACTTCTGTCACCACTTTCCAGCCTGCTGAGGACTTAAAGGTCACAGCACTGACTTGGTGCTGAAAATAAATGGGCCTTAGGAAGACTAGTGAGAAATGTTTGATTTCACCCTGCTAACTAGTTAGAAGGTCTGCTCAATACAACACAAGCTTCATCCTCTCTATTGCATACAGTGAGTTGCCCAGGTATGAAGAGTATGTAATGGACCACCTAGTGTGTCACCTTCCTCTCCTTCAAAACTGGAAGGAGTCATGTCAGTTGTTACTTGGGAACCAATGATGTTTTCACAAAGGCCTGGGCTGTTTTGTTTTTGGCCCTGGTAAATGTGAAGCAAACTTTGTGGTGCAGGGAGATGGTTTATCACTGTTTTCTTCAAGCCTGATTCTCCTCCACCAGAGAAGTTCTTCGTAGATCCATGAAACCATTTGACATCTTCAGGATAGCCAAGAATACATTGGTAGCAGTGGAGACAAGGGAATTGGATAGTTTTTGCAAGAGACATGTGTTTTATCACTTCCTTGTCTCCTTGTTTCCAGTAGCTTTCCTAGGTCTGTTTGACTCCTGCCTCTCCCATCTCTGTGCTTTCATGGACACGTGCTTTACATTTGTATTGGCATTTTGTGGATAGTCCAGTCTGTAACTCCATGTGGCAATCTTTTAAGCTGAACTGGGATAAGAAGGAGTCTGAGGTTTGCCTTCTGTTGAGCTAAGACTTTACAAAGACTAGCTTGAGATTTCGGGAGTGGTTTGAAGACCTGTAATGAACCAAAAAGTTACACAAAAGGATTTAATTCTAATAGCATGGTATGTGAGAGCAAGAGGAAGTGTGGAGTCCAGTTACATGGAACCAAAATGGAAGGGAAGGGAGTCAGGGGGACAAAAAAATTGTGCTAGGTGGAAAAGATTGAAAAAATGGAATGAAGAAAATAAAAGAGATAAGACAAAAGCATGAAACATAAAGCAGGCTCGTAGAAAAGTGTTTGTCAGTTTGCATGTGTTTGGTTCTGGGGCAGGAGTGAGGCAAGAAGGGGAAGGGAAGGATATTGAGCCTAAATCTATTTATCTAGCTACTGAAGAGTTACTTTTACTCCCTTTTCTTGGAGGTTTCATTAAAATGTGTGAATGCCCTTTTTTCCCCTGGAGTTTTTAAGTGTCTCTTTGTAAAGCAGACATCATGGTCCTGTGGTGAGCAGCACAGTAAGTGTGGCTGCAGCAGCCTAGAAAAACAAATCCAAGGAATATGTGTCTTTATCAACATCTAAATGTTTTGTCAGATGCAAGTTGCTCTCGGGGAAATGCATTCCTCCCAAGAATGCTCCTAGAGGAACGTTTTGGGGGTTTGACAGTGCCGTAACAAGTACTTCAGGCTTGGGACTTCTTATTTCCAGGTCACACTAGTCCTCCAGCCTGCTTGCACAGCTCATTCCCTCTCTCTGCTCAACAGTCCCTATAGATATGAAATGCTAGTTTACAGCCCTTGCCTTATAAATGCGTGGTGCAATTCCTTGCCTGTTATTTCCCAAGATGTAGAGACACAAGGTGGAGAAGCATGACAGAGTGAAGCCAAGGATGGCTGAGGATAGCACTGGCACTGAGGGGCACTGCTAGGACCCCTGCACGACCAGCATTCAGACCCGCTTGCCCAGCCTGCCCTCATCACAGAACTTGTGTTTCCAAATGAATATTTTAAGGGACAGGAAGCGTGTAGATTGTTAGTGTAGCTTATTAGGTTTTAAAAATTCATGTTTCTAAATTCCCTGTATTATTTCCCCCTTGCTTTAAAGGAAAAAAAAAAAAAGGCAAAAGGAGTGTGTGTGGGGAAATCTCTTTTCAGTAAGGGCTTAATTGTCTGTTTCATGTGGAAAGCCCTCTGAATCGAAACTCCCTTCTCCACAGGGCTACCTGAGACTTTGTGATTTCGTTCTTTTGAAGTATCTGTTGTACAGTTCGTTTCACTTTCAGTCTTTTAGCTAGAGCTGGACATCGGTGGCTAGGCAGTGGAATTTAAACTGATTAGCTTGTTATGGACTTGCAAGGCTCCAGGTCTGTGCTGATGCCAAACACTCCTGACCACTGGTATGAACTTAAGGCTGAGGCTCATCTCATGCCACTTGATCTATGTAAAAGCGAAGCAGCTCCTTGAATCACTTGGACAGTGCCAAAGGGACGTCTACCAAGGCGAAAGTTACCTATCTCACCCCTCTGAGGCATGTTTGGGCAGGATGAATATCCCTCTGGGTTTGCCTGGCCTGCTGCCTTAATGTTGGGCTTGGTCTGGATGCCTCCGTTTTACACAGCTCAAGCCACGCGAGGTGAGGCCCGCGACATGGAGTTGAAGCTATTGGAACGATACGTTACTTTGACCAACCTGGGTTCTGTTTTTGAGAAACAGAGTCTAGAAGAAAGTTGGAAGCCAAATGAGTTGTATTTGGTGGTCAGTTAGTGGTGTTACAAGGTATTTCAGATGGAGCTGCCTTGTGGTATGTGGTAAGGACAGACACTTGGGAGTCTGGGAGAGTTTTGTGATGGGTGACAGGAATGAATATGAGTGGTAAATGAGTTAAATGAGGCACCTGCTCACCAAAAACTCAGCCACTGTTCGGAGCTGCCATAGGTCTGTGAAAGAGTGGATGCTGTGGAAGCACCCTGTGGTACTGGCACACAGGAGTACCAGCACTACAAGATAATTTAGGATATAAACCTCTCTGCTGTTGCTGTCAGGACTCAGGTACGTTGCAGAAATGCCCCTTCCAGTAGCTCTTAGAAACCTTCCAGAAGGCATAAAATATGCTAAGTAGCTGTTAAAGGGGAAAAAAATAACATGTGGCAGAGCAAGATGAAGGATATGCCTAAAAATATATTGGAGACACTTGTGATGGAAAGCTGACATTTGCCTATTGGTGTTGCTGCAGCGTGTGGTGTCTGTGTTGGTGGCAGGGCTGCGGAAGGGTGGATTTCCCTACGAAGGGCAAACAAAATGAGGGTAAAAATTTAAGTTGAGGAATTTCCTGCTGCTAGAAGGCAAATTACTCCACGCAGCCCTACAAAAGAGCAGGGGTAAACAATGCAATATGCTGGGAATTGCAGATGCGTGTGCAGCAGGGCCGTGAATACATTAACTCGCCGTGTTGTCAAGGCGAGTGACAGCGGCTGAGTGAAGCCCGGAGAGGAGCGACTGTCAGCGCCGCGCTCGCCTGGGCAAAGGCGCATCCCTCCTAATAACACAGTCTGTTCCGTTTACATCTGACACGGTGATCGAGAGGCTCTTGTTTAGGGGATGTTATTTATTGTGACCCGGAGAAGTCCAGTGAGCTGCTCCATCAGGCTCCAGCCTCCTGCTGTGGCAAGAAAGCAGAGGAGGACTGCGTTTGCTGCACCTCTCTTTCCTTCCCGTAACTTTTTACCCTCCTGCTGGACTTCAGAAAGGACAAACTCCCCCCAAAAAGCATGCAGGAATAAATAAAACAAAGCTTTGGTTGCTCCAGCCGTTAGCGAAGAAAAGGTTGTTTTATGAGGGGCAGTGAGTCGTGGAAGTGTGTAGCGTTGTGCTTAATCTGGGAACCAGTCTGTACCGAAAAGGGACTATTGAGCCCCAGTTTTCTCTTTCCTTGTGCTGTGCACGTCCTCAGGAAAACTCTTCAAAGGCTAAATCAGTAGATTTAGTCCATGTCCCAGTTTGATTAAGGTAGGTCTGTATGTGACTTACCCTGTGCTGAACACATCCAGAGCAGGAAGGTAAACATCCCATTGTGCTGGGTTTGATGAAAGAAAATCCTGGAAAACGCTGCACTTGTCTAAGAAAACTGCCAGAGGCAGATTATTAGGTCTGAATTAAAATGCAGACGAGATTCATTAAATTGTTGACCCTGTCCCCTCCAAAAAAAAGTCAGGTTGCCATCTTAAATTGACAGCATTAGAGACAAATTATGTGCACTGATTAATAAGTGTGGGCTAAATTACGGCTTAGAGAGCGGGTGGAGCGCTGTGGGAACAGGAGCCAGGGAAGGAGCGGAGGAGGTGAAAGCCATCCTGCCTGCGGGGACAGGGCAGTGCCAGGGGGTGTGGGGGGGCCTGTGGCACCGGGGTGTGGAGGGGGGACGAAGGCAGGTTGATGTGGGGGCAGGAGGAAGGAGCTGAGCCTCCTCCAAGGATCCCGTTCCCTCCCGGAGGGAGACAGACATGCCGCTCATCGAGCTGCAGGTTGCAACGTGCTCCCTGGGACAGCAGGAGGGGTGAGCTCAGGGAATACCTTATCCCTTTTCTTTGAGGTAGAGGGAACTTTTCATTTTAAAGAAAGAAGGGAAAACCCACCCCAACCTGGGGAGAGTCGTATTTAAGAAGTTAAATAAGAACTGTATGGTAAATGAGGGACTTGAGAAGCCAATTTCCATCACGTAGGGCGATGTGTGGAAATACTGACCACGTCACCATTTCAGACAAAAAAAGGAACAAAGCAGGCACAGCAGTATGGGCATTACTCTCAGGACTCAGTTCTCTGAAAATGCTATGACCGGTACATAAATAGCAAAATGAATGTTATTAACATGTTAATTTTACTAACCCTTTAACCTATTGATTAGCCAAACAGAAGGAAACAGCATCTTTTCATGCTCCTCCCCCACCCCCCCC